>CEMG01117767.1:0-10838 GCA_001179705.1 Baeospora myosura
CACTCAACATATGCCAGATAAGGTGGGATGGCTGCGGCAATGGCTGGGTCAAATAAAGCCTCGAGCGCTTTACGAGGGAGTGCAAATACAACGCGGACTTGAGCAACGCGATAGCCTATGCAGTCCAAATGCATCCAGACATGACTCGTGAGTATTCAGGTACTAATAGCTGTATCCCGAGATCTCACCTTTCACGCCTGTGAGTGCACCCGTTCCATCGTTCACCAGCACGGTATCGAAACGGCCAGGAATTGGGTCACCTTTCTTGTTCGTTGCTTCTGGTCTCACATGGACGCTGTCGACGATGGTGATTGTATTTGGGTCATCGGCGAATTTATATGGATCGGGTGTTGTATACTTGATGAAGTGGAAGACAGGGACGTGATTGAAAGGAAGAGAGAAGTAGGAAGCACGTCGCTCTATCTCTGCGTTGGTGAGGCCTGGCTCGCGACATTGAACAATATATCTTGTAAGGGCATCTCGGAAGTAGACCGCCTTATAGTCGATCTGTATTTCGGCAATTCGCACTGCCTTTTTGCTGGGATGCAATGTCATCTTCAATGTGCGTTCATAGGCAATGCCTGGCACAACATCAATGCCAGAGACTGCGGTAGAAGGACACCCCGCAGCACACCACAGCATGAACTTCTCGTGGCGGGACATTTTTTCCCGGCGCTCAAGCCACAATGTCATCTGCGGAAGCTCGTCTTTGAAATTAGTCGCGCGATAGGCGTCCTTGGCTAGCTCAATATGGAGGCGTTCAGTGTACTCGGTGTTGTAATTGTCCGTGGTCCCGAAGAGCTCGATATACATCGGATAGTGCTGACACGAATGAAGCTTCGGAATATTGAATTGCGTGCGAATACCAAGGTCCACAAATACTTCTTTGTTGTCGTGAAATGACTTGAGCGCGCTCTTGAGTGAACTGAGAGTTTCCGAAGTGTGCAGAGGGTACTGCGCAAGAAAGAGGAAGTCGAGGATGCCGCGAACGGCGCGAATGAGACGATCTGGAGATAGGTTGTTGGGAAGTCGAATGTCAATGATTATACCGAGCAGAAAATGGCACATCTGTTCGTGCTCTTTTCCAGTGACCCTTGAGAGCATCGAAATCCCCTTCATGAAGAGCCGATTATTGTGATTCGGTGGCAACCGACGACACCTCGCGTCGATCTCATCTTTGCCGCAGCACAAGATCAGCCATGCGATGAGATGCTTGACAATTCCCTGATAAAGCTGGTGGAGAATATCAGACGCGATTGAGCGAAAGATGTGGACATAAGGGAGCCCTTCCCAGAAGGGATGAACGACTGGTTTGATCCCAGCATCACGGCATGCCTTGCTATAGATAGTAGGACCCTCCGTGTAGGTGTCCAAGGCCGCGAGAACCTTGTCGAGATCACGAGGAGAAAAGTCACCCTCTGCATCCCCAAGTTCGTCGTGAGGTGTTGGGCAGGTAGGACAGTCCCCATTCTTCACAGCGGTAACGAGGACCTGTTCTGGGTAGTCACCAACATATGTAGCAAATATAGGGTGACCGCGACGCGCCACACCATCACCACTGACAACTGTCATTCCGTCGACACCTGGGCCACGGATCGGAGCCAAGATACGTTTCATACAGGTATGGAATAGATTAGCCAGGGTACGGCGTCGCGCCGCCTTGTTTTTGATGTGGAGAAGCCGAGAGGTTGGAAGATACCCAAGAAGAATATAGCCTCGCCGTGAAGGCTTCCGGCGGATCTCCTTCGGTATATTCCCAATAGTCATATAGACAGGATATGCTGTCTTGTTCCCAAATGACGTGAGGAGAGTTTTATCTGAGGATATGATGATAGGAATAATCGTGGCGCCTGGATGCTCCTTCTCGACAGCCGCCTGATGAATGATATCGTTGTAAGAATATAATCTCAGCGCAATAGAACAGAATGGACCAACCTGAGTCGCCCACCACCATTTTCCGGTGTGCATATTGTGGTACATGCGTACTGTACAGTCAGCATCGGCATAGTGCCGTTCCGGGGTGATTATAAGATGCGGTGCAAAGTCCGTGTCTCCCCAGAGCGCACGGATACACTCAATGATATCTCGAAAATACACCTCAAATGCTTCGCCTGAAATGACGACTTCACGCCGTTTGAAGGAGGGCCTTCCTGGTAGCTTCTTGTCAATGATTTTGTTCAATTCGGTGGAGTTTCGGTACGATAAGCCAAGTGCGTCGAGTACCTGGAAAGGATTCAGCATATTGCAGGAAGTGATTGCGTGACTCATGAAGGTACATACACCCTCAATCTTCAGTAGTTCTGAAAATGCCGTAGAACTGGGCCCCCGCACTTTTGCCCAACGTGCAATTTCCCAATCCATGCGAGTCTGAAACGGGGCCCATTCATTCAAAGGATCGTTCAGTTGAGCCTGGTAGGCTTGCTCGCCATACTGAGTGGGCGAAGCAGATGAAAGTGGCCGTCCTGCCATGCCACCAGGAAATGGGACAACAACTGGTTTCTGTCGAAGGTGATCCGCAATCTCGGAGCGAGCATGGGCGTGTTGCACGGCTTCGAATAAGGAAGAATCCTCAGGTGTAGGTGCGGAATGGAAAAGTGATTCTTCATTCAAAGTAATAGGAGCGCGATCTGGCTCCCATCCATCCTCGAATACAGCATCCTGTGCTCCAATTGCCTCATCGTCATCTCCTCCTTCATCTAAACTCTCCTCGGCATCATCATATTCCAACCCAAGATCCGCGCCAGTGTAATCATCACCGAAAAAGTCCCCGATGAATGGCATGGGCGGCAAATCAAATGGATCGCCGTCGGTTTCGACCATGGGCGAGCCAGGATCTGGATCTGATTCTGTGCCAAAATCTGGGTCGAGTACGGGAAGAGTGATTGACTCTTGATATATTGCGACACATTTCGGGTTTGTAGTCTGCCGAAGATGAAATCTGTAGCCAGAGGTTTTGAAGAAACCTTTACATCCATCACACTGGACCATGTTAGATGTTCGACGATGTTAGATGAGTGCAGACGGAGTTGAGGTGCGTAGCGAGAGGTCCACGAGGCTTGTCGCTTCGAGAATTGAAGGTCAGCAAATGGAGGGAAATGCCGAATAAATTTTTGACATACGTAACACATGCTGTTCGTCCCACCTTCCACATTTCACCTTCATTTTCGTTCTTCGATAACCATTCCACTCTTTAAGCAAACACTATTCTTTCAATAATCTCAATATCAACATTTCTCAGACTCTGAGCCGTAGTCACTCATCTTTGCCTTTGTTTTCTATATCCGATGTCTACTCGTGGGCGCGGCGAAGCTCGAGGTAAAGCTAGGGGCACCGACAACTCTAGAAAGCCGGCAACACAGCCAGACCCACAAAGCGGTCAGTAACTTGAATCGGAATTTTCCCAGTTTGCTTACAGAATCGGACATACAGTGCGCCCAATCCGTGCAGCAAAGCAGGTTGCCTTGGAGACGAGAGGTAGGCCACAGTTTTGGAAATCATTCCTGTGCTGAACAACTTCGAACAGTCTGGAACGAGGGGCGGAAGAGAGCAGGATCTGATACTCCCTTGAAACAAGTCCCAGCAGCACCCAAAAAAAAGCGCAAATCAGGTAAGCATCGAATTATTGTTTCATTCTGTGGATTAAGCGTCTTGTACAGCAATGAACGAACGTCCTGAGTCCGAGCAAGTGATAGAAGAGGAGGAGCTGAAGGAGATTCCAGTTATTCCTCAGCGGATGAGCCGAAGTAAGCTGTTCAGTTGAGTACACACCTTGAGTTTTGACAGACCTTCACCAGGACATGTAGCGCCGGCCATCATTGACTCAGAAGACGAAGCTCCAGTAGCAGTCAAGGCAAACATCCAGAAGGTTCAAGTTGTCCAGACGGTTCAAGTAGAGGAAAATCAGATGACCGTTGACGAACCCGAAGATGGTGACACTTCTGAATCCGAATCGGAAGGCGAGGGTGATGACGAGAAGGAAGGATCTGGGTCAGAGCCGGACAGTGACGAAGTCGAGGTGATGGATGAAGAAATGGAAGTCGATGAAGCTCGCTTTCGTGAGGAGGTGGGTGTTCATAATGTTCCCAGGGCACGAGTCACGACTCTGAGATCGGTCTCATCATTATTCCAGCAACCACGATGGACCTCACCACGCAACCATCGTCAAACCTCACCAGACCACCAATCAGATTGCGACGCATTTGATGTACCCCAGCAAAACATCTACGTCGACTTCGGTTCCGTTGATCAGGCCGCCCCAGACGAGAACGACACCGATCCTGAGCTGCCTTCGAGGATCCAACTCCCACCTCGACGGAACAAGCATCAACGAAATGCTTCGGTATCGCATTCCGCTCCACCCAGGGCTCATCGACATGGTCGCTCCGCGTCTACATCATCCGCATCATCTGGCCAATATGACTACCCAGCAGAATCTGAGATTGACGAGGATGAGGAACACCATGTCCCTAAGACGACTACAAAGTCTCAAAAGGTGTGTTGCATCAGTGCATGAATCCTAACATGTACTTATGCATGGCTTCTGAGCTTCAGCAGTCGCGTTCTGAGGCTCAATCTCTCGTGCCGGCTCACCACGTCTCCAAGGCACCTGGCACGACCGCGGTCCCTCAGCCTCGAGCCCGCCATTCCGAATCTACAACTATGATGGGTACCGCACCAACCACCTCCAATAACGCCGAGAAAGCTGCAAAATCTCGGTCGGCGCAATCACGCCCAGCTACATCAATCGTTGCGAAGACCAAGACCGCTGAGCCTATCAGAGTACAAGATCATATTTCGACAGGAACCAAGGTCTCGAAGCCTGTGAAGGCTACGACAAAGGTGATTCTCCTCGCCATCTTTGTCACAGGGACTAACTTTCTTGATACTAGGATCGATCGCCTGCTCCGCCGCCTCCGAGTATGAAGCCTGTCAAGACTGCTACCAAAACGCGGGTAGGTCTTCGTGCTATCTACTTTACTGCGACTAAACGTTCAAACACCAGGAACCACAGCCCAACCCACCGCCTCCAAAACGCCAGATTGCTCATAATCAGGAGGTGAGTCGGACATGACATCCTCCTATGTTCTTGCCTGATAGTATGCGTACTCTCCTTAGCAACCACAATGGGCCGAACCTGGCAAGAGATCTCACAACGTTCCAGCGCATGTGCAGCCTCAAGCAGGGCCTCCGCCGGCGCCGTTGACTCCTCCGGCGGAAGAAGCTCCGCAGTGGGACGAGTATACTCATCTCATATATCCTCCCAAGGGTGACCTTCGTTTGTTGGATCAACAGCCGGAATTGCAAGTGGTGATTCGAGCAGCGATGGTCGAAATCCAGCGGCGGTGTCTATTCAACGATGCCTTTCCCTCTTACAAGAATACATGGGATTTGGCCGTCCCCTGCTTATTACATGGTGCTGTTACCGGCGGGCTTGAAACCCCTACGGAATGGATATACAACATGATTTACGAGCGTTTAGATGCAACGAGTGATTATGGGAAGGCGCTATCTGATATGGTATGTGTCAATATCTCGGTGATTTCGTTACTGATTGTTTACTGCTAGGTCATGGCGCGCTTCCATCTCATCCGGACTGCCGCAAAGGAGGGGGCTGACCACAAAGTCCCCGGCTATTACGGATTTTTGGGTCGGCCCAAACAGGTTGTCAAGGTAATGGTCGAGGAGGTTCTCGATTCTGACCGCTATGTGTTTCCGGTGAATCCAAAGGTATGTCAGTGTGGTTCTCAGCTACGCTCACTGGCACCATCTCACAATCCATCACCAATCACAATAGACGAACAAGATCATTACAAAGCGCCCGTACGAGGCGCAGGCCATCAAAGACCTCGCTCGCGATACACTCTTCAAGTCAAGATCATCGTTTGGCCGCAAGCATAACGAAATGTTCTGTTCGAGTCTGCCTATCCGTGGCACAGACGACTCTACCTTCGAACGCGAACTTCCTATTCCTGCTGTGGCTCTATTTGCGACACTGGTGTGTAGCGCTGTTCTCGTCTCTACATGGATTCTTCTAATGACATCATAGATCCACGGAGCGATTCTCTGTTGGTCGACTGGGGTAGAGCGGCTTGTTATGTTCAATGCCAATGCACTGGAAGACATCTACACGCGCCATGTTGAAGTCCTGAGGAATACCCGTCACACCAGCCCCGGACCGTTCCATCGCATGATGCATACATTGTACAAAGCAGCCAGGTACGTCTCGCAGTTGTCTATCCTGTCCGCTGATTAACTTATTGCTATCGTATAGCGGAAACAGTACTACAACAACTGGTGCACCCTCATCAAAATCGGCACTCGCACTACTCAACTTCGACGCGGACGATGATGACGAGGAGGAGGGTTCCAACGATGATGAGGTTCCGGAGACAGCGACTTCTGGGGATGTTCCTGTTGCTGCCGTTCCTGCTGAGTAGAAGCTCATGGTGTTGCCAGTGGGGGGCTTCAATTTTTCTCGTGGTTCATGTTTTGATCCATACAGTACAATTCGTTTAATGACCTTCATTCATATACTCTTTTAGTTATTCTAGCCTTGTGACCAGCACCTAATACAAGCCCGTGTTCGGCAGCCCTTCTCTTCATGACGTTGATATCGGTTGATGTGAGCATTTGAAGCGTCTAGCTGCGGAAAACCAGGAGAACTACTGTTAAATTGGGACAAAATGACCTCAATTCCTCATCAATATACGGTAGAAGTGGGATTATTATTCGGGGACTGATCTTAAATTCCCTAATTATCCCTAAGCACTAATCGCACTAATTGTCCTCAATCGAAACCTATTACATTCAATCGCACTCATTTCATGTCAATTCTCGTCATATACAGGAATATTAGTTGGGTAGGTAGTTCCTGATGATTTCTTGTCTCAGTTCACGAAGAGTGCTGCTCAGAAGAAACACCTTCTTACTCATTGCAGGCGCGAGCTCATGCACGAAGCATGGAGGCTTCTTCTAGATGATGATTTTATACATGCATATGTTCACGGCATTGTCATCAAATGTGTTGACGGTGTCACTCGTCGGGTATATCCTCGTATTTTCACGTATTCCGCCGATTATCCGGAAAAGTAAGATTCATTTTTCGTAGGAAATTCTTTGCTAATATCTTCGTCTCAAGGGTTCTTCTTGCTACAATACGAGACAAGGGTGCTTGCCTGTGTCCGCGTTGCCTTGTCTTAAAAGCGACCACGGATTCCATGGGCCTCCATCACGACATGAGGAACCGGACCAACCGAGCACGAACATATCTCAAGGACAAGATCGATCTCACGCGGGACTTTATCTATCGACTCGGGTATTCGGTCAGTAGTGCAGCTGTAGAGCGCATTTTGAAGCCTCTATCTCTAGTTCCAACCGTGGTGCGCTCTGTTTGTGATAAACATACACTATTGTGTTGCTTATACTTATTCAGAATGCCTTTGCGGAGAAGTTGGGACCCTACGGCTTTATCTTGTTTCCTATGCTTGTCGTCGACTTTATGCATGAGTTTGAGCTTGGTGTTTGGAAGGCCGTACTGATTCATCTCATCCGTGTCCTGTTTGCTGTCAGTGAAGCGAAGGTCGATGAATTTAATTCACGGTGAGTTTAGCACATTATTCTCATATTCTTCCTCTATATTGATAGGAAATCCCACAGGTATCGACAGGTACCTACCTTCGGCGGTGACACTATTCGGCGATTCTCCAACAATGTGTCAGGGATGAAGAAGCTTGCAGCCCGTGACTTCGAAGACATTCTCCAGGTAGGTGTCAAGCTCATGATAACCTTGCGGAAGCTCATGCTGTCAACTTAGACCATCATACCCGTCGTGGAAGGTCTTGTCCCCGCCCCATTCAACGAGCTCATCCTTACCATGCTCTTCCGACTCGCTGAATGGCATTCTCTCGCCAAACTTCGCATGCATACTGACGTCACTCTTGACCAACTGAAGGCCTCTACGACAGCGATGGGAAACGAGGTCCGAAAGTTCCAAGACTATACTCGCTCTTTCAAAACCATGGAGCTACCGGGAGAGACTGCCAAGCGAGCACGGAATAAACAGCGCAAAGCAGCAGCGCTACACCGTGACCCCGGTCAGGCCCCCGTACCCGTTCCTGAAGTCCCTGTCGACCCGCGTAGCAAGACACTTGGTCTCAATACCTACAAATTCCATGCGCTTGGTGATTATGTGCCAACCATTCGTCTCTTTGGCTCCACCGACTCTTATTCCTCGAAGACTGTGAGTAAAATCCAAGCCCGTGTGTCACTCATTACTGATGTAGTGGCATTGTCATTGCAGGGCGAGATGGAACACAGAGAGGTGAAACGGCTGTACGGCCGTACAAATAAACACAATGCTTCCAAACAGATCGCAAACCAGGAGCAGCGCCAGAGGCGGCTGCGTTCCGCGCAAGAGAGCCTGAAAAGACCGGTTCATTCTCATCACGTCGGCGGCTCAACCAAGGAAAGTCGAGATGCTGCTACCGGAAGTCTTGCCGCCCACTACTTCATCTCTCGGTCAAAGAAACACCATCAGCACATCTTCGAGTTTGCTCATCAGAATGCCGGTGATCCCGCAAAAAAGGTACCAAATCTTTCTTATAACTCTTCGCCAGAAGTTCAGCTGAGATTGAGAGCAGGATTTCATTCCGAAGCTCAAGGACCACCTGCTTACTCGTCTTCTAGGTAAGGATGCAGACGGTGACGAGTATAGCTACTCGGATGAAGAGCGAAACAGCGTACGCCTGCAGGACAACAAAATATACTTCGAAAAGACCATGCGTATCAACTACACATCGTACGACATGCGCCGTGATCAAGACTGTATCAATCCTCGCACTCACCCTGCGATCATGATGGTGTCCTCGGACACGGAGAAACGGAACGCTCACCCTTTCTGGTATGCTCGTGTCCTTGGGATTTTTCACGCGCGGGTAGGCAGCAGTCATCCAGGCGTCAAGGACCGATCTCCTCGCGATATGGATTTCCTATGGGTCCGCTGGCTAGGTGAAGAACAGGGATATCGCAGCGGATTCAAAGCTGCCCGACTGCCAAAATGTGGATATGTTCCTGACACTGATCCAACGGGTGCCTTCGGGTTTCTCGATCCGTCGTTGGTGCTTCGCGCCTCCCATCTTATCCCAGCCTTCGCAGCAGGACGTACTTCAACGCTAATGGATTACACGGGCCCGACAGCTGCTCGTCCACTTGACGAGAAGGACGACTGGTTGAACTATTATGTCAACATGTAAGTCCTCATTTCGCCTTCTTTGTATCGTTCTCACACCTACCTACACATAGATTCGTTGATCGTGATATGGTCATGCGGTATCTCGGCGGCGGGCTGGGCCATTTCAAGGTGCAGGAAGATATGCCAATGCCATTGGAGAAGGACGTGCTGCCAGATGAAAACACAGAACACCTTCGGGAACGGCCAGAGAATCCAGTCAACGACGCGGCCAATGACGAGCACGATGTCATTGATGTGGACGCCCTAGGCGAAGCGGGCAGGATTGTGGTTGAGGAGATTACGGATGACGAGGAGGAGGATGAGGATTCCGAAGACGAGGATGATGATGATGATGACGAGGACGAGGATGACGAGGATTTGGATAGCATGGATTTTGCGTCTCTATAGCTGTCGCACTTTGCTAGATGGCAAAAAGATTACAAAATATTGATAACATTGAATCTTATCTATGATTATGTAACCATGGCCAATCGCGATGAGGCTACGTTGCCCTCAGCCTCATCATTTTTGGCCATCGTCTACAAGGTCACATCCATCTGCCAGCGCCGCCGTATTCTGGCAACACGCTCTATCATATCTCAGCTGTGGGCTCTCCAAGAACTATACTCAAATTCTCCCGCTTTCCCAAAGAGGCAATTCGTAAAGCAGCACGGTTGCCAGCTCAGACCCAGCAACCGTGCAGGTTACCATTTCTCACATCTCCAAGTCGGTGAGTACTTACGATTTCGATTCATTCCCTGACTCACCGTATAACGATTTTGTGACACTTAGGGCTTCCACTGCTTCATTCCCGAGCCGCCGGTATGATTATGATACACCTACTACCAACCATGAATACTCGGACTCCTCGCCGCGAGGTTTTGTCTCTCGTTCTTCAAGAATCTTGGCCCCCCACCATGTCACATCATTCTCTCGTATATCGCGCATCAACTTCTCCAATAGGGCTCTCGTACATGGAGGGATTCTGGCACGGAGGACTTGGGCGAAGGAGGCGTTGTCGTAGGAAGGATAACCGCGGAAGATCGAGATGCTTAAGCTGTAGGGTAGTTCGTAGAGCGGCAGTCAGTATCATCCTCCCCAAACTGTACTTCCCTCCGTCCAAAATACACACTGCCATTTGCCATGCACACATAACCTTGCGAAGGGTTGATCAGGATTATCAGCGCTTTCAGACACTCGCCCCATTATATCGCTTCTCATATACGAACTACGTAGCAATGTCATATCTGATGTTGGTGCGTAGGTTTCCGCCGTCGTTGTACCCATCTCGTATGTGGGCCATGATACACTCACATTCTTTGTGTTAACTTCATATGTAGAAGACGATCTAGCTGCCATTCTTACCTCATCTCACATCACCTCTATGAGCGGCCATAATTTATGGCGAGAGATTGCTCAATCACGTCAAAATGATAGTCGTTTCGTATTGCCATGCGAACTCTCTCAAATATGGCATGAGTGTCACATTGCAACGAATGCCGCGCTGAGGGGACGTATGTTTGGTATTGTCTTCATAACTCTCGTATTGTTATTCAAATTTCCCCCCGATTTAGTGATGTGCTTGCTCCTTGACAATTGCTTTTTTGGC
>CEMG01127640.1:0-10805 GCA_001179705.1 Baeospora myosura
GTATCTCCCTCAATAATGGCCCATAAATTCGGAAAAAAATACAGACATAATACATGGTATACAGCATATGATACATAAGCAAACCTAATCACAAGGTCAGCCCTATGTTGCACAACAGGCTTGTCATACCCTTTAATCCGCAGCTATGTTGAGTATAGCTGCAAGGGTCCGTGACAGAGCCTCGTCATCGTCCTCTATGCCGTCGTCGTCGTCGTCATCACTGTCGGCACCTATTGCCATCTCAACAGCAGCAAGGGCGCTCGCGATGTCCTCAGGCTCCCCGTCGCCTCTGCCATCACCCAGCATGCCCTCGTCGACAACCATCGCGTCCGGATCACTATGTGCAGGTATAGCAGCAGGGGGTGGTGATGGTTGTTGGATCCTCAACCCTGGCTCTAGGGATCCTGTGAAGCCGGGGGTGAGAGAAAGGGCGGTGAATCTTTTCATGTGGAGGGTTGTGAACCGCGAGCGCTCATTGCGGTATATAGATATCTGGAGGGCAAGGGCGGGGTCGGCGGTTTCAACTTCAGCCTCCTTCTCACGTAGGAAGAGGTCCTCATCGCGCATGTATGTGATCACGCGGGGGATCTCGACGTTGAGCCGTTGAATCTCCTCCCTCGCCCGCTTGATCTTGAAGTGCTGGTCCATGATGAGTCTACCAGCTGGTAGGGCCCACGGACGTTTGCTAATATCTTGTCGCCCCTCGCGAAGCAGGTCGAAGTCCTTCAAGAAGGCGTACTCCACCACCTGATCCCATTTGAGAGGCTCTCGGTCGGGGTAGAGGACTTCGGCGGCGGCATTATATTTGTCGAGGGCAGAACGGATAGCTTGTGATCTTGACTGCAACGCCTTGCCGATGTGTTTGCGCAACTTGTATCCTGACAATTTCAACCTTCGTCAGCAATTGAAATCTGACATGATGGTGGGACGTACCTGTCTGAGACATGTTCATTTTTGTCAACTCGAACATACGCGCCACTACCAGGCTCTCCAAGGTGTCGAGGGCCTTCTGGTAGCTTCGCCGGGTCACCAACTCCCTAGCTGCCGCCCACTGTGGCGAGTTTGGCGTCCATCGAACGGCGATGCCCATTTTCATCTCAAAATCTCTCAACGCCGCCAACAAATCATCTCTCTTTTCGCAGGTGATACGCCGCGCTGTCTCGATGGATTGTGTGAAATCCCTGTCGTGAATGTTTGACGCGTCACGGTTCATCCACTGGTCTCGCGCGGCTTCAAAGCGCGCCCTGTGGGAGGCTATATGAGGGAAAGACAGGCTGACTTGATTGTGAGAACGTACTGAATGCCTTCCAGCTGCACCAACTTCGCGTAGTACTCCATATCCAGAGTTTCCGCCACGGGCTCCTTCTTCAACGCCTGTAGATATGCCCTCTCCTCCCTTAAGAAACCTTCGAGTACCTCAGGCCCATCGATATTCTGTGCTTTCATCGCAATTGCCAGAGCCGGTTCGCTGTCGATGATCTCGAGGGCTTGGCGGTAGTTATTGCAGAGAAAACTGCTGAGGGCCTGATATATATCGAAACGGTCGTTATGTCGCATATAAGAGACAATGGATTGGTGACGGTGGAAGACACTAGCGTATCGGGTGCATCCAGCAAGCGCATTGGACCTGGCGAAATACCGCTCGCAGGTCTCGAGATCCTCGAGACCCATTCCATCGACATAGGTACCAAGCTTGCTGAGTTGACATAGGCGATTGTGGGCGTGACCGTGAAATAGACCAACGAGTGATGTGTAGTTCTTCTCGCGGGCGGTAGGGCCGAGTGGGCTGTTATCGAGGGTGGTGGCAAATTGGCATCCGATGTCGTATCCTCCGCCGAGATCCTCGCCGAGGACTTCTATGAGTTGCTGAACCATAGCCAAGGGGTATTTAGATCTGGGAGGGTGTTAGATGACATGGTGGCCTAACAAAATATTGTGGGGACTTACAATTCACCACTCTTGATCATGTCAGCCATGAGGAGTACGAACCCATGGCGACATACCCCGAGAAATATGCCAGTCGCCTCGAAGATCCCCCACATCTTCGCCGTCAACTCGACAGCCATGTTCTTCCAACGCGGCTCACATGGGTTCTCGTCGCCGTCACGTACAGGCTCCGCAGGATTCTGCTCCCCTTCATCCATAGCAACCCACTCGTTGTCCTGCGCATCGGCCACAAGCCCATCGATAACGTGCTTCGCCCATGCATCCACCTTCTCCCGGGCCATAATATAATCTCCCCTGCCATCCCTCGTATCAACGCGCTCCTTCGAGGCCCCCAGTACCGTCTCGCCATCTTCTGGTTGTTCATCAGGCGGCGCCTTCCGGCGGATAACGCGCTTCAACGAGTCGTTGCCATCGAATGAAAAGAGCATGGAGAACTTGAGCTTCATTTCCCCGGATAGCTTATACGTGCAGGCGGGGCAAGCATTACGAAGCCGCCAATCCGGATCGTTCCGACCAAGGGCTACCTTAACGCGCTGGCTGACGGCGGCGAGGACGGCGAGGTAGAGGTCGAAACACACTGTGAACTGCTCACAGAGGTAGCTCTGGTAGCCCACGCAGTGGAGATCGCACAGTGTCTTCACCCACTGCTGCACTGCTAGGCGTGGACTCCGGAGATGGGCGATGCGGAAGAGCTCGAGCACTCTGACGGTGATGGCGACCGTAGGACAGAACGGTGAGCAGGGTACGAGGCCTTGGCGCACTAACGAGGAGGCAATGAATTTGTCGCCCTCATAGATCCCTATTGTCTGGGTTGAGGTGCCTAAAGGTTTGGTTGCGTGAGCGCTGCTCGGAGTAGTGCCAGATATCATGACTCACTGAATACATCCACCACTTTCACGGAATAACTTCCCGCAGGTATGCCGTCTGGAGGTTTTGCATCAACTGCAAGTCCCGCCTGTGGGTCACTTGCCAACGCCCATTCCATATGCGCCTCGACGATGGCATCCATTTGCGCACGGAAACCAGAGTTCCGCAGTTCCGTGCGGTCTCTCCGAGTACGGTTGTCAACACGGCGACTGTTAAGAGGCAATTTTTAGACCACAGCAGTGGATAGCGAGACACTGAGCCTACCGTCTCTGCACAGTCTCCTTGTACCCTCCTAGTAGGTCTGCTACAACCTCTTTCAGTTCACCTCCAGCATGACTCGCCTCGAACGGCTCATGTCCAGCAAGCATATCTCCCAGGTTTGCCATTCCACCGTCATCATCGCTGCCGCCACCTTGGTCACCTCGGCCATGGTCATCGTTGACATTGGGTGAGGCCTGGGAGTCATCCTGACGAGAGGTGTCAATCCTATTGCGGGAAGGATTGTTGAGTCTCTGGGTGGAGTCGGTTAATTTTCGCTTTCGAATTTCGTGGGGTTTAAGCAGCTCGTTGGAGACCGATGTGCTTCCGGTGAAGGTGTGCACTCCGATGCGTAGCCGGAAGAGCTGCTTGTGTTTCTTCTTGTTACCACTGCCCATGATTGAGTTCGTAGGAGTTCGCAGGAGTTAGGTAGTGTTGAAACACGCGTTAAACGCGTCGCATTGGTGTTGGTTTGGGACGATACAAAGGGTGTGCACGTTGTTGATTTTCAACGTTGTTTATTTTGAAGGCGTACTAAACACAACCCTTGTACTTCGACCGCACCAGCTTCTTGTCACTCTGACGCACAGTCACTCCGTTGCAGCTGTCACTCTCGAGAGACATGCCAGGTAAGAATATCTTTTTGACCTGAGAGAGACTTCGGACTCCCGAGCATGCTTGGTGGTGAAGACTTCCCCCTGGGAGCCATGCCAACAAACATTCTGGGGAGTCTGAAGCCTCTCTCGTCAGCTTCAAGTCTAAGCATTTCACTAACTACTGGTGCATTCACTCCTGCAGCTATATGGTATCCTCGACAGGTACACATTCTCTTATTTTCACGCCCACGAAACTTACCTCGCACATGCACAGCTCCGGAGTGGCAAGGACTTTTCACCATATGCTATCACACCGCTGCTACTCGATAACCCACTGGACTTTGCGGACCTCCTACAGGCCTCCGTGGCTGTTGAGCTTGCCGACCCCGACGTCGTTGCGGAGGATGCTGAACAACTTGAACCGGAAGCCTTCCCTGCCGCCGCCGACGCACTTCAACCGGCCTCTGACGCTGCTGGCCCTTCTGCCAAGCGACGCCTCAGCGACATCTCCCCAGAGGAACCTCCCCATAAACAGAAGAGATCCAATTGGCAGCGTCGACTCAAGAGACAAGCTGCACGCACAGAATTTGGGCACCAGCCCACAGAACGAACCATGCAACAGGTTGTGGCCCCAGCTACCCCTATCACCACCTCTCTCAAGACAGAGGAACTACCTGTCAAGCACGGCGCCTACGCCGCTGCAAATGTGCAGTTCGTAGACGCTAAGAGGAGCTGGACGCTGGAGGAACTGATGGCAGCCGGGTTTCAACTCGTCAAGTGGAATGGACGGTACGCCCCCTCTGTCTTGCAGATGCTTGAATACTGATTGACATGGTAGAGACGCTATGCCTATCGGTGACGCGAAGAGGCGTGTATGGGCTGTGCTTGCTGGCCAGCCAAACGATCCAACGTATGGGCAAGCGGTTGCGGACGCCTTTGCGGCCATCCAGCGTGAAGGAAATCAGGCCGAGTTTCGCCCCCAGGAGAAGGACCACCGACGTGGTCGCTTTCCTGCTCTCGCTGTGGGCATCTCGTATGGCAATGGGCAAATGAAGCCTATGGCTTTGAAGAGCGGGGTCGAGGGTAATCATGCAGCTATGCTACAGCGTCTCGTCGGAGATGCTGCTGTACGGCGAATGGCAGCGTATGCTAGTTGTAAGTCATTGCTGTTTCATTACACATTCTCCATTACTGATTCATCACACCTCCCTGGGCGACTCACCATCCAGCATGCTTCTCCCTGTGGGCGCCGCGAGTGTACGAATACTACCACGAACGTATGGAGATTATACACAAGACTTTTCCCCACCTGAAGCCCAACTTCCCCCACTCCATCTTTGCATGTGCCACCTTCAACTTCGGCCCCAATGTCTGCACATTCAAGCATAAGGACGTCCTCAACTGCCCATTCGGCTGGTGCGCGATTTCAGCGCTGGGGAATTTTGACGCCACACAAGGTGGCCACATAATCCTATGGGAGGCCAAGCTCGCCATTGAGTTCCCTTCAGGCTCCACCATTCTCATTCCATCCGCCACCGTCGCCCATTCTAACCTTCCCATTGCCCGCGGAGAAAGTCGCGCGTCGTTCACCCAGTATTGCGCTGGGGGCATGTTCCGCTGGGTAGATAATGGGTGCATGATCGAGAGCGAGCTAGCTGCGAAGGATCCAGAGGAATATCAGCGAATCTGCGAGCTCAAAGCCGGGCGCTGGGAAATGGGACTTTCTTTATTTTCGACACTAGATGAACTCTTGACCACAGAATCTAGTAGCCCTGATGTAGTAGATTAAGAATCTGAAGTATTTGAAGCTTTACCATAATTTGTCGCGATGGAAATTGAAAAAACATTTTGCATAAGTCAGACTTGAAAGTACGAGAACTAGTTTCATATCTCCTACTGCGATACTGTTACACTTCTTGTCAAATTCATGTTTTTGACCCCGGACCATAATGTAACTATCTGAGCATCAAGTTAGAGTACTCTACCTTGTCGTGCATACTTTCTAGCATCTCGTAGAGTGGTATACAATTGGTAAAGTCGTGCTTTGTCTTGAGGAGATAATCCCGCGAGAGAAATGTTCTTGACATAGCGAATTAACCACTCGCCAAAATTTCATGTGCACCGTTGTGCATCATCACCTGGTCTGTAACAACAATTAACTCACATGCGCATGACTCACGATGTGTTCAACTGCCGGAATACTATGGTGAAGGTGTGGACACTGTGACAGATATGTAGAAAAGCTCAAATCCTGAGTCACTGTGCGGTCAATGAAATCTAAGATTCTGCACAAATGGTGATCAGACTCATCATATAGGTCACACAAATTGCTGGGACCTTGCGACACAAAGGAGACCTTCGACGTCGCCCTCGATGGTGAACAATGTGGTAGAGACCGGAAAGTTCTTGCATAACAAGTGACTATGAGGTCGGGTGAGGGTGGCAGCTTGCACGTATAGTGGGAACATGTGGTTCTTTAAGTTTCTGAAGTCCCGAGGCTTGAATTCGAACGGACCACCTTCAGCGTCGTTGTCGGTGTCGAGGGCAATCGAGGACAGGGGGTGTGTGGAGTTCGGACCGGTCCTGCGAGCCAATCAGGAGACGACGGGCTTGCCCGAGAGTTGGCCAGCAAGTCGCAAAGTCACTCTAGAATTCCCCAGAAATTCAACAAAGGGCTCCAGCTTGTAAGCAATCAACAAGTAGATTGCACGACACGGTAGGTGATATTACATTAGAGAAAGGTACAAGAAGAAGCTACGACGGCGACGTGCTACATGAACGGGTCCTCAAGATTAACAACTAGGTTTTCTGCCACTGCGTCTCCGTAAATGGCGAGCCCTTCCTGCATGTTCTGGGCGTACTCTGCCAAGACGTCACCTCCCCAGCCCATGGCGACAGAAGCTCCAGTACTGTAGAGAACTCATGGGTAAATGTTAACGCATTCAGGTGACATTGGAGTACTGACCGCCCATAGTATACACCGGGTGTGCGCCCGCGGACCACCACCCAGACTCCTCTGTCCCACACGTCCATCCTCCCTAAATAATTCATAGATGCCGGGTAATTGTAGGCAGCGGTGGCCTCCTCGATGGTCCTGAAGCTTCGGTGGCGAGAGCCCGGGAAGCGATTGGTCGAGTCTTGAGCGCCGCCATACCTTCGCGGAGTCAAAACAAAACATGGTCAGTAGCGCGCATCGCACCCATGTGGAATTTTACTCACCAGCGATCATATACGCCAGTCTTCCGACCGACCCAGACGACGTAGTACTTGGCTTTCTTTGGAGAGGTATAGAGTCCCGACTGTGGAATGTTATCCTGTGGCGAGGATGTGGCGACCCGGGCAGCGCGCTGAAGCGACCTCAGCTCCGCCGCAGCAAAATGGTTGGTTCCGGGAATTGGTGAGTCGATGGGGAGGGGGTCTGGGCAGGCTAGTCGTTCTGCATGCTCGCGACGCCTCCTAGCCTGCTCTAACACGTTGTCGACCACTTATGATACAGTTAGTCAGTCATAACAACCTCTGGAAAGTGAACTTCATACCTGGAATGGGCGCCCTTTCAACGTCAGTGTCCCGCTTTACCATCTCAGCGGCAACTGGGGGTAATCGTGAGCGAGTTTTGAGCGAAAAAAAGAAGCGCACATACCATCTTCCCCGCCGTAGAATTCTTCATCTCCCGAGTCCTCGAAGTCTGAGATACTAATGACGGGGCGATAGCGGGTGCTTTCTGGGGTGGCCAATGCTTCTAGGTGAGTTGTAAGTAGCTGTTGCAGCGGAATAGCTGGTACACTTACGCGCCTCGGACTTTGTACGGTGGCTCTTCTCCTTAACGTTGGCTGCGCAGGGAGGTGCCGCCATCCCAGTGGCGGGCATACTAGCAGCGGCCGCAATCCTTTGGTGATCTTTTGCGGAGGTCCGGGTGGTAGGGGTGTCGGACGCGTCGAGTGTGTTAATCTTGCTGCGAGCTGGGGACCCGAAGAGCTTGGTGGCTGCAGCGACGTTTGCCGGCGTGTCTGCAATCCTTCGGTGATCTTTTGCGGAGGTGCGGGCGGTAGGAGTGTCAGACGTGTTGAGCGTGTTCATCTTGCTGCGAGTCGGGGACCCGAAGAGCTTGGCGGCTGCGGCTGCAGCGACATTTTCCGGTGCGTTCCTTGCTGATCCTCGATGAGTACCTTCAAGGCAGGAAATGAACATACACGTACTATATGGGGGCGGTGAGATGACCAGAGGCACAAAGCCCTCGAGCCGGGGGTGGTTGGGGGGAATGCACCCTCCCCTGATGCGCTTTTTCACTGACGACTGTTGAGCATAGCTATTCAATGAGAGAGAGATGTGTGTGCATACCTGGGCTGGGGGCGGGTGTGCTATCGGGTAAACCCCTTCCTTTGTCTTTGCCATTGAATGCGCCGCCGCCCTTGTCTATGCAGTTCCTTTAGAGGGTAGTTTGAAGATAAGGGAGTCGACACTTACTAGGGCCAGAATCTCCATCATCGGGCACGGGAAGCTGCATTATCTGGATATAATGGTGAGGCACGACGAGGCTCATAGGTGAACGAACTCACCTCAAGGCCGTGGGGGTCGTTTGGCGGCGGCGACGACAATGGTGCAAAGATAAGAGGTTGAAAAGAATCAACAGTGAGCATGGTGTGCAAAAGAAGGAATGTGCGGTACGTACAAGTGCCATGGTGCATCCTTCCTTCTCCACGGGATTCTACCGGGTTCCCTGTCACTTTCAAGGGTTCGTTGTTGCGCTCGAGAAACTGCATTCACTGGAATAGACAGAACAGTGAGAAACGGCCCAGATACATAGGATAACATGCTCACCCGATGTCGTGGTGGTCGATTGGTGGCGACGACAATACTAGAGGAAAGCAAGGAGGTTGAGGATAACGGCCAATGAAAATGAGTGAGAAGGAGTGTACGGTCGGTACGTACCAAGTGCCGTGTCCTTCTCCACCGGATTCACTGTGTTCCCTGTCACTTTCAAGGGATCGTCGCCGTGGCTCGGAAAGCAACATTCACTGAATTTCAACAGTGAGACACAGTGAGACACAGCCAGCTACATAGGATAACATACTCACCCGAAGTTGTGGTGTGGTGGTCGATTGGCGACGACAACGATGGAGGAAAGTGAGGAGGTTGAGGATAACGAAAAATGAAGATGTGTGAGAAGGATAAATGTGCCAGATATCCATCACGTTCCTGTCAGTTTCGAAGGCTTCTGCCAAACATAACACGCCACCATGAAGACCCAAACAATGAATTTTTCAAGCCATTACTGCGACTATAAGCATGGGCGCACCTAGGGATATCTGTCTTCGAAAGCCCTCTAAAAAAACTCCCCACATCTTTTCCCAGACGCAGAAATGTCTGCCTTTCCTTCCACTGCTCCCACCAATGGCGCCACTGCCACCGCGAACAAGGACACCAATCATTCTACTCGTAATCCTCTTAGGCCTGTCCAGCCTCCCCAACAACGCGCCAAACGCCCATCCCTAAAGACCATGAGCGAGGCCGAAAAGAACACGCGTACTCTTGCCAGAACACAGCGCAAGGGCCTCGAAAATGCGTTCAAAGCCGACATCGAGGAGCTCCAGCTCAAACGCAAGTCCGATCTCGAGAAGTTGGCCCGCGACCACGGCAAAAAGCTATCCAGCGTCACGAAGCTCCTCACCAGCTCCTCCCACTACAAAGTTGGTCGCAATGTCAGCGTCTACAACGCAATCGTATCCCACGAAAGTGCCGAGCTCAACCATGGTAGGTTTTTCAACTCGCTGTCGTGACTTTGCTGAACTAACTGAGCGTGTTTTCACCGTCCGATAGGCAGAGCTCCTGGCCAAAAGCTCAGCATCAATGAGGTCAAGGCTATCATGAAGGAAAACCCCAAGGATTACACAGAGGCCGAACTCGACGAGATGGTCGCCAAGGTAACTCAACAGCGCGCCCTCAAGGCGCAGGGTGCCCGGTCCTCCAATCGTGCAGCCACCACCGATGTTGCTAAGTTGAACAAGCGTTTGGCTACCGAGGTAAGCACCTTCGCCTTCTCCTTTCAGAACTAAGGCTAACGATTTCACCAGCTCAATGATCTATACGCACGCACCGGTGCCTGTGGAATCACTTTCATTGTACCCGGGCACATCGACGATGGCATGACCGCGGAGGTACACTGCACTCCTGGTGCCAAGGAGTTTTTCCCAGAGACTCTGATGTGGGATGTCGAGGACATCGCCCGCCTCTTCAGCAACTGGTCGATGTCTCAGCATCAAGGTATGTAATATCCCGGTCGTACTTTCCCTGATGTGACTAACCCCCCTTTGCGCAGACGGCGGCGAGAACCTGGTCGAACTGCGAAGGCAGTGCACCAACAAGATCACCACTGGACTCAGTGCGTACATGTTCGTTATGCTGAGTATTCGATACTAATGATAGTCTTCGGCAGAGATGATCACGAAAAAGCCGAACATCAACATGAACTACACCAACTACTACACCGCGATCGTCTCTCAATACAACGTCAAGCTGGTCGGATGGGTCGGAGATTGGAAGAACCCGAATGCGTTGACTAGCGTCGAGGAGGCCCGCACGCTCCGTGATGCTCTCAGGTGCGGGAGCTGCAAGTGGGTCAAGATGTCGGCTGCGGAGGTCAAGACCTTTCTTGCAGAGCGCGCCGCCGCCGAGACGGCCGGTGTAGCGGTTGGAGCTGTGAGGAAGACGCGCAGCGATAAGGGTCAGAAGCGCAAGAGCACCGCGCAGGAGGGAGAGACGAGGGTGTCGAAGAAGAGGAAGACGACAGCGGCAGCAGCACGCCAACTCCCCCCCCCTCGTAAACTACGGCTCCGAGGACGACTGTTCGTCTGCGTCCGGTTCTGAGTAGAACTCCACTTCCTCCTCGTCGTGTACTCATTTTTCTACCGGCGTTCTGGGCCGCCGTCGTTGTATTTAGCAGTATCACATTTGTATGGGCCTCCCCAATGATATTAAGCCATTCTCGCCCCCTTTGTGTACTGTGTGAGAACAATTATGTAGTTTGGAGACGGTAAGTGAGGTCTACGTTGCTTGGAACACATGCATCCTGTACGCTATGTGCCACCATATATATTTGCAATTTTTTGGGAATTTATGGGCCATTATTGAGGGAGATAC
>CEMG01138709.1:0-11077 GCA_001179705.1 Baeospora myosura
GGGCCGACGAGCGGCAGTGCCCGCTACCTTTCCCGGGGCCTTCTGGACGAATAACGACTCACGCTTACCATTGCCAGTACTGTATAAATCATCTACATTACACGATATAGCACTCGGAGTTTCACCCATACCAATACTTATGCACTTACAGTACTTATACCGTTATACGATACAGTTTGGATACAGTACATTCTTTCCGCGGTTTTAACCCACGGGCCATGACCCCCAATATTTCAAGATGAACAAAGCTACAAAGTCGGTAGCAAGTAATCCTCAATTATTGTCCTATTCCTGCACATGTTAGCTCGTATCTGCGTCGACTTCCGAGACAAGGACTCCCCTGCTCCTCGTCACCGGACACGTTGACGTTTACAACGTAGTCATCCCCGAAGTCGACACCGATAGACATTCTGACTCAGATGACAGGCTAAAAAGAGCTCCGGGAATCCTTTCAGTACCGTAAGTTATGCCATAAGGTATATCTGCAGGACAAGTCATGAGAGCGTTGATAGGTGTGATAGGTGTGCAAGCAACTCACTAGTCGCCGTGTGGTCAGCGACAGGAGGAGCCATACCTGTGACACGGAGGTAAGAAATGTAGTAGCATCTCATATAATACAGTACTTGGGGTGTAACGCTGTACTCAAGCTGTGTTTACTGAAGCGTTGCTGCCACCAAAGCTCCGAATGACATGCCATTGATACCAGATGGGAATTGATCAAGATTTCGACACGCCGATCTTAAGGTAGATAGAGGTCGAGCTTGCGGCGGAGTCCAATTCCACTGGCCAAGATGCGAGTGCCAAGTGGGCACTGGGCGAAAGTAATGAGCTCGAGTCTAAGTCGGAGGACGCAAGTGCATGACTATGTGGAACCGTGAGAAAAGGGATCACGTGAAGTGCACAAAAACGTATACCGACTAAGATACTGCGACCTAGACTAATGTGTCGCATCTCATAGTGGATGTGTCGCTATCCTTATCCCCATCATTTTAATGTGTGTCGTATATTGTATATCCTCTCCATATGCATCATGATTCATGATCAGGCCTTTCGAGACAAGTTCAGCGCGAGCCTGAGGAACTTTGGTCAAAATCTCCTTGGCCTCGGGGGCCGCTTCGAATTCGGGCTCATGTTGGGCTCATGCTGCAGAGATGGCATCCGGATGTCGCTGCGCTAACAAAGTAACAACCCAGTTCAGCCACGGCCACACAATCTTAGATCTTTGATACCGCGGAGAGTCGTGTGCTCCCGAGAACCGAGAACCAAAAAGGGTGTGTCTCCGTTTGCCTGCATCCGTCCGTGATATGCCACTACTTAATACATAGGGACTTCGGGGTTACCCCGTCTATCGACCCGATCTAGCGCAGATTGCTGGATGGCTTCTGATCAGAAACACCAAGGTATACCGTATCCTATCCTATCCTATCCAGGTATAGAGAGGTTCCGAGTCTTCCGACGATGTAGTGAGATCTCGATCTGTCATTTTACCGATATCAGCTGGCAAACATACCGCCGATTAGTGGTGGTCAAAGCTGATCAAAGCTACTTCTCCTGGATGCACATTGCACGTTGCAAGATAGAGAAGTGCCGAAACCCCATTTAACTCTCGGTGAGCAGCCCTAAAACGAATACACTATCCGGTATACATCATTTTATTGTCAATCGCGCAACCGGCCGCGGCAGGATTTCTGGAAAGAGCAGGGGAGAGAAATACTGCTTTCGGCGCTTCAATCTCAACAAGCGACAGCCGCGACTTAGGACTGACAATCCAAGTTTCGAGATTATGCACTTGGAATACTGTCAGAAAGAGCCATTATGTTATGAATGATTTTTACTCTTACGCTGCGCATCAGATTTCGATTACCAGCGAATGGCCTACATGCGTTATAGTGCATCAACATATGACACAGCCCGGGGTGCGCGGTGTTAGTTGGTGGATCCGGCGATGGAGCCTGGCAGGCACACCTCCCAGTTGGCCTCTTCACCTAGGATCGATCTTGGACCCACCAGCGCTAGCTTCCTATTTCTCTCTGTACTGTCACTATACATAAACGCTCATCAAATTCAAGTCGTAGACGCCAAAATTTGATACTTGGTGGTATGTCTCTCGTGCACTGATAGTACAATTAAGCTTATCAGGGCAATTTCCCCAAACCATGGCCAGTCATGGATACAGGACTTCGCATCCCCTCCGATGTTCAACGGCGTATTCTTCCAAGTCCTTCACTATCTATTTCAGAACTGGTTGAGTACCAGTCGCTCCCACCGGATGCGAACCCCTGGGTCCTTCCTGAATTGCCCATATCTGATTATTTCCTACTCAATCAAGGACCCGAAGACCTAGATCTCGAGAGCCGTGTTGAACAGATCCAGGGCATTCCTCTGCCACCAAAAGAGCTTGTCAGATCGCTAGCTACTCATGCGGCATCAATAAAGCCACCAATGACTCATATGTCACTGAAGTATCCGAGGGGAAATGATCTTCATAATGGACGAGCACCCCTATGGATTATAACCTACTGGTTCTTTGTTCATCAGATACGGCCAATCCAGAGGCTATGGCAAAAAGCTATACGCGAAATGGACCTTACCTCCGAGAAAAAATCAGACAAAACGTCTGCTCTAGGCTCAACGTCGACGCTCGTGTCGCAGACTCATGCAGTGCTGAGGAAGATGAAGTGGTCTGACGTTATCAGCCGCGAAACCGCGGACGACGCGCCTACCCAATATAATTGGAAAATGCAGACTTTGTCGCTTTACTTGTCGAAGAGCTGGCTTGGCGATGAACAAGAGGATCAGTTGCTAGACATGCTCCGGCGCGACATCTCACTGGATCCAAATCTTCGCGCCCGAAATGTTATTGCAGACGTTTGGTTTCCAGTGCGCCTAAAGTCAGCCCACGCTGACATGAAGAATTATCCATCGGAATCAGGTAAATGTCACCTGCTGGTGCTAGAATACGGTCGTCGTCTAGCCGGGATGGACACCCTCTCCATGATAGTAAATCTGCAGCGTGCACATTGGGTATCAATCATTGTGGATCCACGGAAAAACTGCATTCTCTGGGGAGACTCGATGCCGGTGAATGGTCAACCTCCGGCCGATTTGAAGAAAGTCTTGACCTGGTGGTTGAAAATTCACCTCGGGAAAGTCTTTCAGTGGAGACCTCTTTCCATAGTCATGCAGAACGACCAACATTCTTGTGGACTGTTGGCATGGTGGGCTCTCGGGCATCACTTTTTTCCGGAGAAGTACCCCGATTTTGAGCCCGACTATGCCTCAGATGGTCGACTCATGGCATTCCTGAGGATTACGGAGAATCATTTGATGGTAAGTGTCTTGTACAATATCCTTCAGAAGAGGTTGCCTTACTACTCTTGTACCAGTATCGGAGCGAACTCAGGCTGGGCCGCTTGACATACTACGAAACTGAATATTCCAACTTCACGGACTTGTTTCAAGATGGATCAGACAACGAAATCGAAGAAATAACAGACCCCATCACCCCTGTCAACGGCCACTGCGATACTGAGTCGCGAAATTCAACCTCCAAGGGAGATGCTGGACTCGGACAGTGAGTATTACTTGTCTTTTCCATTCTTGCAATGGATCCATCATCGCCGTCAGCTGAACTCAAGACTTTATCAGTCTTCACTCGCCTGCGGACGTGGAAAGAGACCAAGTCCATGACTTGGAGAGTATGTGTACGGATCCTAAGGAGCTCAACCTGAATGCTCCCGATGGCGAAACTCCGCCGACAGTACTCATTAGTAAGTGATACTCAGGCTTCTCGGAGGCTTACCAGTCGATCATTGTATTCCATTAGATCCGTCATCGGACACTGTAGAGCGACTACACGGCCAGAATGACTCGATGGACCAGCGTATCGCAGATTTGGAACGGCAGTTGGCAGAACAAAAGGTTACTGTTCCGCGTCTTTTCCGAAACAATTTCTCTGATCTAGTCTACGAAAACAGGATCTCAGCTTGCGAAATCAAAGAGAGCAGGAGCTCATGTTCGGTGTTGTGCACACACTCAGGGTCATTTCCCAAGACTATAACAAGGAATCACGCCGTGATCGATCACTACGGAGGTCAGATAGTTTGATCGCATTGCATCTTTGGCAAGACTTACACACAGTTTCTACCAGGCATGATGGTCCAAGTTCCCTCTGGAAGCAACGTTTAACCGACAGGAAACGCGGACGCGATTCTTTGGAGAAGAATTATGCAGAATTGGAAGCTCAAGTGGATCGTCGACACAGGGGAGGATCTGCAAACACATCAGGCGGTACGTTGTCTATACTATTTGGCCCTTAGAGTCCGATTTTTTACCAGAACGGCATGATGCTGGCTAGTAGACATCCCCAGCTCCATTATGACAGAACAAAAAATCGATGTTCAAGGGATGTGGGATGAAAACAAGTTCTTGAAGATTCAATTGAAAACACTGCAGGACGAAGTGGCAGCACAAATGGTATTGTCCTGGCCTGTGGCATCATGACAGATCTGACTTACTTTCATGTAGTGCGTTAACGCGCAGCATCGAGAACATCAACAGTGCATCTTCGGGGTCGTTCACATTATAGGCTTACGATCAGCCCATAATCACAGCGATGAAGCCACTCGTTCAGCCACGATCACAAACCTAGCTTCACCTAAAAGGATATCAAAACGCCCGCGTAGTCCCTCATTTGGCGAGCGTGTGTGAGAACTGGAGGAGGAGGTCAAACAACGAAGGGGATCAGTTGTTACTACTATGTTGTAGCTCAAGATTCGCCTACCGTTTTCGTTCAATTCTACTAGGGTCTTGATACTAGAGCGGCTCAAATCAGAAGGAGTATGTGTCTGCTAAGTGGTCCGTATCAGCCTTTTGGATTATGACAGTCCCATCCCTACACATTTCTGCCCTCTGACGGTATCGGACTTTGGTGTGAACTAAGTACTATAGGAGCAGTGGGTCTGTCAACGTAAGTACGAGATGTCCCTCCTAAGATATGGAGAGTCTTAGCACTTCAGTCTTCAGTAGACCGACACACGACAAGGATCACAAGCCTCCGCGTCATCGTGAATAATTTTAGCAAGGACAGGCGGACGGTCGACTCGGAGATCAATCACATAGGCTCACATGACCGTAGCCCATACAATACAATGTCGCGATCGAAGTTCCCTTGGGCTCAGTACTTCCAGACCAGACTCAGCCCAAGCTGATCACTTGAAGGGGTGGAGCCTTGGATGGCAGGACGAGGAGAGTTTGGCTGAGCCGCGGACCCCAGACATGTGACAATGTCTCAAAACTCGGACTGAGAGTCTGAGACTACGGGACCTCAGCAGCTTTGAACACCGTCATGCACCACACGCAGCCAGTCAAAGAGTCATAATCCACTCAAGATAAGTACGTAGCTGGAGATGCAACTTGAAAGATCGAGTCCAAGCAAAGATCCTGCCCGACTATAATTATAATGACGTACCACAGATCTAATAGATGATCTATTATCCATAAGGTCTTCTGGGATCTCAGGTATCTCAATTGATCCGGGATCTGTGGGCGCTTTAGATACCGCAAAACTCACCGGCAATGGACCAACATGGACCAACACACACCCACACGATTTGTGATCTCGGTTATAATTATCTTAGATCGACAACTCACGATCAAGAAGTGTCAGAAACCGTACCAGTGTGGGAGATTAGGGGAGACTGTGATCTTTAGACTCACCGTAGATAATTCAAAGTAGGTAGTAGCAATTCTGGTTCCCGCGCAAGTTGCCTTCGAGTCCTAGGCGATGGTCCCGAGAGTGTGCGACCCAACACGGTGTGACGGGGTCGGGCCTGGCCCCTTCTTTTAAGCTCCCCTAATACTAAAGCCTGTGGAGTTGTACAAACAGTGGAATTGACAGAAAGACGCCTGTCTGCCTTGAATGGCAGTGTTCAAGTTGGTAGCCTTGAGGAGATCAGATCCAATTGCTGAGAAATCCACTGCACGACAAACAAGAGAGGCTTGGTGTTACCGTCCGGGTCCATGCCTCGACCTATTTGACAGATGTGGCACGGAGTTCTCCAGTTGTTCCAGCGTGAGCACTGAGATCTGCCACGAGAAGCGGCTGATAGTATAGTAGCGCCACGTTGAGAACGCCGTTGATTCTTCAACTTAGTAGTAGGTCTCGAAGCCGGTCTCTTTCCTCCTGCGAAAAAGAATGCGGACCTGAGCGTTTTCGCGTAGCTCCTTGCTCTAAACTGGCCCTCGGACCAGTCGGTGCCCCGCGGATGCAGCTGATGAAACTCGGTGCTGTATCAAGTGGATCGGAGCTCTGGAATTTCCATGGGTCGCTATCGTCTCGTTGCATCTCCAATCCTCGCTATCCTAAACATGCAATTTATACTGCTCTCGGCGCTACGTGCCCGCTGCACCCTCGAACCGACCCAATGGTGACCACAGTGTGCCACAGTCTCGAGCTCAAAGGCAATCCAAGAACCGTGCACGCCTGATGTGGTCCTAACTTGGTCCTAACGCAAGGGTGTCGCGCGAGTCCCAAGCGCGTCCTTCAAGCCGTATAATAACGCCCCGGGTCTCGTTTGCTCGGGTGGTTAGGAGGATATAAGTACAGTAAGAGACACTGACATACTAGCTACCTGGGCCTCTGATCTGACATAAGCATTGACAAATATTGTCACTTGTCGTTTCCTCCCTTCCTTCCTTCCTTCAAACCAATGCAAAACTAATGCCATGTCCCCGTCATCGGACCTTGCCGTGTATCCCATCCTCAGATCTCAATGAACGCGTATCCACGCGCATGAGTGCGTGCAAATTATGGCCAGGACTCGTTCTGCTGGGCACAGCCACGGTCTCACAAACCCGGACCATCAGCGATCGATAATTGACTGCCAGTGCAACTCCCAGGCCTCCCTCCTGCCGACTGGATACCTCTGGATATTCTGCGCCGGATTGCGGTCTCGGAATGCCAGCGTATGCCTTATGGTCACTGACTCATCACTGGTGATGGAACTTGGAAGGCGTCAAAGCTGTCGATCGCCGATATGAACATTGTGTTTTCTAGTCATTTCCTTGATGTTCATGTTGAAGGTGATCGGCAATGTTGCTTGCACGCGCACACACGGTCCTGAATGCATGAGGCCTGAGGTGAGGCCTTGAGGCGTCGGCTGGCGGCACAACATTAACATGACATACATCCTTGCCATGAGCCAAACTGGCCGGCCTGTGTCCTATCTTATCGCGATTGCATTTTCAATGGTCCTATAGAGCCCTATCCTCGTAAGTTTCGATTGCGGTTTTCTTCCCTTTGATCCGTGATTTATTCAGATCCTTATGGGTGTATGCAGATTAGTCGGGAGTTCCGGGCCCGGAGTCTCCTCTCATGTCCTTCCTTCGAACAGGACGGCCATCGATCTCAATCACCGAGACCCCATGACAGTTTTTCAACCATTACGGCGATGGGACCGTTATCACGGTACTGACTTGACTTCTTGTTGCCTTGGGATTGATAGGGTGTTCTCCACTGTCGTGTGCCAATGCCCGCTAATTATTGTTCGTGCAGCCTAAATTCCACGGCGGGGGCCGCTGGTAGGCATCTTCCAGCATTTATCATGCAGACATGCAGATGGCTGTCTTGAACTTGCTGTGCTTACACGCATACGATGAATACCTCCCCGAATGTGGACCACCGAGTAAGTATCTATCCATTGCTACACTCAAACCATCGATAGGCTTTCGCCGCGCCGACAAGTGGCCTTACCTCCAATGAGGTTGTGTATTCTGCCGAAGCTGATACCTTCTAGAGCAACAATTTGATTCTTAGAAAACACGTTCTTGTGGTTACAGGATCCGCAGACCTAGTCAAGATTGATGCTCGTTCCTGGACATGCAAGCGAAAAGAGGATGACCCTGTTCATGTTGGCAGTAAGCGCAAGAAGCGAACAACACATTGTGATGGGGAGTAAGCGACTCAGAATTTGTACCCCACTTTTCGTTGACTTTTCGAGACACTGGCTTCACTTAAAAAGGCAGGCTACTCGAACATGTTCGCCATTCTTCCCAGGAGATTTATCACCCGTGATTGATTCAGATACTGATTCCAAATCATGACCCCTGAAACATATGGGTACGACTTCACATTGGGACACCCAAGTCCCTATGGCGTCACGGCGCCCATCAACGTCCTGGCATTCTCTTGTACTGGTCAATCTTTGTTGGCGGGAGACGATGACGGGTTCGCTCTCGTATACGACATCAAGCGCCGTAAGGTCGAGCGCCGTTTGGAAGCATTCGACTCCCCGATCACCGCGTGCCTTTGGCACCCTAAGGATCCCCAAACCGTTCTGATCGGCTCGGACGACGCGACGGTTGTGACGATTCGATTCCGAGACAGCAGAGAGAGTCTCAACCTGAACGAGTACGTGGCTAAGGTTGGTCCTCTTCTCTTGTTGCCGCACATCCACTTACGGATGTCCACCTCATCTCTCATAATTTCAGGACTTCGGAGGCACCGATTCCTTCATTTCTGTCCATCGCATGTCTTCCGGTAGGGTTAACTGCATAGTGACCAACGAGGACGGGACTATTCTGTTTTTTAATCATCGCATGTCCTCCGGGAGAATCAACAGTATAGTGGCCAACGAAGACGGGACTATCCTGTTTGTTAACCACGGCAGAAAGATCACCAAGGTTGCAACACCGTCTCTCGGTCAGTACACAATTTCGACAGTTGACACTGAAGAGCTGGTTCTCATCTTTCCACATCTTCTTGTAGGCATCTGGGAGGACGTCGCTGAGTTTCCTGGTCCGCCCCCTTCAAGCGGAGGCTCTGGAAGGAGCTTCGAAGTGAACATTACGTCCCTTCATTATCTTATAAGTCAAGAGATGGTTATCGCAACCTACCGTGATCATGGGGTGATGTGAGGAACTTGTGTCTACATCGCTACTTGTCGTTTGAAAGCTGACATCTGATTTTGGCAGTGGTTACGATGTTGTCGGCGAGCCCAAAGCTCTCTGGCGGGTGGAAACACCCGCACATTGCTTCCGAATGTACGTCTGACTCCATCTGAGCTAGAGTTTTTCTGTGTCGGATGAGTAATTGTGACGTTCTCCTTAGCGGGGGCGCATCTTTGTCCCCATTCCTCGACTCCTTGGTTACGGTGGACCTCTTTAGAGGGTTCGACTTCTATCAGTATACTGCTGAGAGTACCTTTGGTGGCACTCTGCAGCATGCGTACTCGATAGTCATCGACAGCCTCCCCACGAGAGTCAAGCTACCTATCGTTCACATCGTTCAGGGTGGACGGATCATGTTGGCGTGTGGTAGCTCCGAAGGTGGGGTGAAGATACTAGACGCTGAGAACGGCGACTTGATCCAACATCTGGATCGCCCTTGTCACGACTCGGAGCTGGAGCAGCTCATCAAATCCAGAGGGTATTTCTCTAGATTTACGAGGGGAAAGGTGCAAGTTATCGTGAGTTCAGAATGTTGACTTGCACAAGCATGTGCGTGACCCACTGATTTATGATTGACCAGGCGTGTGCAGAGATTGATGGGTCAAGCATCATAGCAACCTCAGCTTGTGCCAACGATGGCTCCAGTGTCATCGACTTCTGGAGTTATCGCAATACGGTTTGTTCGAGTCCGGGATGGCAAGTCAATAGCAGAAGTCTAGCTCATCCTCTGATCAATGTCTTGTGGGCAGCTGTATTGGTGCGTGGACCTTACTTCATCACGACATCATGTTGCGTGGAAATCTCATACGTCCTACAGAGATTGATATGGGTGGTCCTGATTTTGGTTGCATTTGTTCTCTATCTGGAGTTCTTCCGGAATGGGACACGGAAGTTCATGCTCGATGTCGCTTTTGGAGAGGCTGTGCATGTAGCAGGCACAGTCTGCCGAGATTTGGCTGAAATTGTCAGTCACTTGAATGGTGCTCTCAGAAGATCAGTCATGCCGAATGCATGACTTTGAGGCCTTTGGTAGCCAATCCAGTCGGAAGGAGGACGGTAGTAGGGTTCGTAATTGCCTATAACGTTCTCCACAAAATTCTGGCTTCTCTCTCTCAATGTAATAACACGTTGTTCTTTGGAAAGTGATGCAGACTGTTGACGGCGTGAAAATCTTGGAGTATAGCTCGCTTCAGGCCATTCTGCTTGATCAAACAGTGCCGCTGGGAAGAACACTCTGTTGTGTAGCGTCGCGGACTCATTTTCTCTTGTCTGAGTTGTCATCAAGCATATGCATCTCCATCAATAATATATAAACGATCACCAGACCTCTGTCGGTCTAAACCTAGCTTGCTTTTGGGTGGCGGTATCCCGGCGGGTTTCAATTATTCATAACGGAAGGTCAGGCAGCCCCCGCACGAAGAAGTTTTCTCCGTTTTGTAATACTTACTACACACTGCATCGTTGCAGCTTCGAGGTACGAAGCATTGATCAAATTTTAAGCTATGGGTAAGCGGTGGCAGGGCGCCTCCGAATCCACTGTATTTGATGATGCACGGACGGTGCAAACAGATCTAGACATGTACAGCAATACCACATGAGATTTGCGAAGCCGATGCTGTGGCCAGCGTGACGAGTTCCCAATTGTTCTCAGCTACTCAGATCTCGGCGGTGTCGAGAGTTCGACGTCGTAGTAGTGGCGAGATAAACACGATGTCGAAGAAGATTCAAGATTATGAGCAAAAGTGTCGCTGCTACATGGCAAAGCTTCGACGTCAATCAGATGATATCGAAGCGCAGCAATCATTGTAATCCGTGTAGGGCCGCCAGCCTGGCGATGAATATGTGGGACAAAGGCCTCCATGGGATTTCGCCGGACTTCCCTTTCCGTACGACGTATTATAAAAAGGAAACACGCTTGAGGGACGGGAGGACACTGCTCAGGTCAGACTTGATTATGCTCTGTTAAAGCTGGAGGTCCCAGAAGACATTGCAAAGGTGTCAAATGTCCACCAGAGACTCGGAGCCCGACTGGGTATAATGGGACCATAGAACATACGGGAGCATGTATATTGAGTATTGAGGTGGGCGGGATCGATATGAAGCATTGTAAGGGGGCGAGAGAGAGAGC
>CEMG01172340.1:0-12540 GCA_001179705.1 Baeospora myosura
TATGACGGTCCGATCTGGACAAAAATCAAGAGCTCACAGATCAGATAACATGAGATTGTGTGGGCATTGATGCGCCTCTGTTTGGATCTATTTTAATTGACAAACAATGATGCGCATGGGTGCACATCACTTTGCATCAGTGCACATCAACTTGACCTCAATTCTTTCTCACTGTGCAGCACCGTGCTGCACTCGGCAGGCCTGTGCAGCAGGGTGCATTTCAATGGACTGTGATTGCACCTTGTAAGGAACCATCAATCTGGAAATCCTGCAAAATTATCAGCACCGGTTTGCACCGATCAACTTTTCAGGACAAAAAATGCGCCCCACTCCAAAACAGTCCCAAAAGGGAAGCCTCCTAAATATCCCTCCTGAATGCCGGATCGGTGCCGCCTCCAACTATACAGTCGGTGCAGATATTTCAGGTGACACACAGCAAACCTTAATCTTTGAAGTAACCATTCTCCGCTCCCATTTCCAGAAGTCCAACACATATCTCTGTCGTCGCCTTTCCTGAGAACTCAATAAATGTCTGGCCCTCAAACTGTGATTCGCGGACGATGCACCGCTCCTAGCTGCCCTTGCGTTGGCTGTTGCTTCCAAAGGAATGGAGCCTTCGCCGATGTGAGCTTCGGCGTAACTTTGCTGGATTTGACACTGATTTCCCTGTAGCTCCCCTTGAATCCCTCTGATACAGATGAGCTTTGCGTATGTCGACATTCTTTCTACTCTCACGTTCCCACCAACCCCAAGCTTGAGAGCGGCCCTCAAAACGAGCCATGGCACCGCCTTGGTGTTCCCGAACGCTTGTGCACCCAATTCTTTTCGGTGAGCTTGATAGCGAGTTTCTGCCAAAATTACTATCTGCAACTCACCCCTATTTCTGTAGTTGGATGAGATCTGGAATGCCACTACGCGTTGCATTTGTGGAACGGGATGGCTTGGTCATGCAAGGTGAGCCTAATCCAAACGACCTCTCCGTCACCGTAGCTCTCATTAACACCTTTGCAATGACAGACTTGTCCCTCCTTCCGTTATCCCCTCTTTAGGGACATCTCGGTCCTTACAACCGATCCAGCTCGCAACTAGGATGCATCCGCCTCAGAGTCCCTTTACTCAGACACGTAATATGTTTGATCAAGGGCCCGAACTTGGCGCCACATCCCCCGCTCTGCAATCTTCACCGAACGTTGGGCAGCCTTCAGGCCACCAACAATCCTCTTCCTCTGCCTCATGGCCTTACACACTCTCGCATACTCAGCCAGGACGTACTGCAACCCACAATTTGATTACCGCCCATCGCCCTATATCCGCATTTATTCAACCGCAGGCAGACTCAGGGGCTGCTCTCATTGATCGTGATATCAGCATCCATCGGAACCTCCCTCAGTATGTAACAGAAAGGCGTCGGGAACTTGAAATTTCTAGCCGTGCCTCCCAAAGGACTAGCAGCGCTCGAGGAAGCACCACCGCTGCGCCTTCCAAGCCGACGGGATCTCCGCGCAACCAACCTCCGTCCCGCTTGACAGCCAATCCCTTTGATACGGTGCCTTTAGCGATTAAATTTACTATTTACATTCTTCCATTTGCGGTAAGCAATATCTCCTCTCTTGCAGCAATCTTGTACTATCCTCTCAGACTCACCCGGTTCATAGATTGGCGAAGCCCAGCTTGCCGACCATCCTTCCCCCAATTATTTGCTGCATGCCGACGACATCCCTCCTCTCCTCACCGCTTTGAACTTGGCAGACCTCATCTTTAGCGCAACTCTTCCTACCTCGGGTGAGGTCTGGGAACACTTTCATCGCGGTCTCATGAGCCATCTAAACTGGTTTAAAATCATGCTTCCTGGGGCCAACATGGACGGTACCGCGCCTCCTCCATCATCTTTCGAGGAACTTGCTTGGCAGATCTTCGCGCCTTCGGGAACTAATCCAAACACCCGACGTAAATTTTCACCTCTTTCCATTGCCTCATCTGGCTTTACCACGGATGCACTCAAGAAAATCGCCAAGAAGGTCAAGAATACGGTCGAAGTACAAGTACCCATGCTCTTTATCAGTTGCGTAATGAAATCCTTGTAACTCCGTTTTTATCGGGCTGACCCTGGTGTCTTGGTCATCCAGTTCCCAAAAATGGAAATCTGCAGCGAGCAATTCAGACGACGGTCGACCCTTCTATAACACCCCCTCTGCATCCTTGCTGGGCATGGCGGGCGACCCAACACACTATACTCTCTAAGGGCAAAAAGGCAGCAGAATGCTTTCCAGTGTTATGTCCCAAGTCGGATCCCACACCAACGTCATCAGGTGCCCCAGTTGCACAAGCCGGGTCCTCTGGCGCGTCGGGTCAGGCAAGTCCAACAACTGGACATGTTCGACAAAGATCTTCCGATTCTGATTTGGTGTCGGTGCGTAATCTGTGCATGCTCGCATCCTCTTTAAACTTACCATTATCTTTTCACACTCCCAGGATGCTCCACCGCCGTCCACAAGGCGTCGTCTCCTATCCCCTACCCATCAACCTCATTCAGCGGGACACGTTCGTCAAAGATCTGCCGACTCTGAAGACTTGGTGTGTGCCCTGCGCAAGTCCTTCTCCGTCCTTTCTAATCATTTCTTTCTATCTGTCTAATTAGACCGGTCATCCGCCGTCGAACAGACGTCGTGTTGCAAGCCCTCCTCAGCAATCTTTGACGGTATGTGGTGCGATTACTGGGTTCCGAATCATTAACTCACAAATAATCCCAGGCAGAGGCTCCAGACGCTCCAGACATTCCTCCAACAGCTTCAGAGGTACGATGTTCTCATATATTCCATAAATTCTGCTAATTCAGTCTTCAGGGCTCTTCGGCGTCGCACGCACTACTACGGGCTGTTTCACCAGCAACTCTGTTTGCCTCCTTTCCTTCTGATCCAGACAGCACTTTCCTAGTACCACCATCGACAGAATTGGTGGCTACCCCAACACCGTCCGTCAAATCAGAACCTTCTTCCCCAACGGCGGAGCCGCAGGACCTGCCCATAGACACTCCACCGGCGGAAATGGCATCCATCGTATCTTCCAGCGTCATTCTCTCGGATCCCGCTTTGGCGGAAGATACGGAAGACATCCCGTTGTCCACCGACACCGTCCAACCCTTGTCGTACGACGTCTTGAAGATGTGGTGCAGCAGGTTCTCTCGCTATGATACGGTACTGAACAGACGGTTCACAGCTATAGGCCCTTCAGCCGACGCCGTCGCTAAAGGGCTCGTAGCAATGTTGGCAGCTAAATATACTCAATCTTCTAACTTTGAGACTCCTGCCGGCGTAGTGTGCACCTCGGCCCCGCCTTACGAGCTTTTTGATCCCGTTCCAATTTTACGCATGTGAGCATCATCTCCGATCTTCTTCTTCATCTACCTTACGAATCCCTCCACCCTACGTTTAGCGGCGCACGTGGTTCAGATACTCCGGGAGTGGGTGATGGTCCTATCCGGGCTGTTCTTCGTGCAGCAGTTGAGACCCTTACGGCCGACACCTCCCGCTGGGGACGTAGGGGCGCATTCTCAGCACCCCTTCTTTATGGCTCCAACTTCAGCGGGGCTGACCGCTCGGCCTCCTTCTGGGCGGCTGGAGTGTTGACTGCCGCACATATTATCCAAACCCGTCGCGGTCCCTTTCCAATAACACCTTGGCTACTGAGAGTCGCGATATGCGGTATTGAGTCTTTAGATCGCAGCCGGCTTGATTGGTCCTACATCAATGCCCTTGACCCCGACTCAGCCAAAGTGCTTCGGCCTTGGTTCTCCATCTCTGAAGACACAATGATTGATCAATATCATGCGGCGGCTCAACTCCTTATTGGTTACGGTGTCCTGGAACATGAGGTGAGGTTTTGTCGTGTCTCAAGGCAATGTCGTCCACTGAAATCCAACCACTCTAGATACAGGTTATGTTCTCTCCTCGAACGCCGTCTCTTCACGCGTTCATACGTCGGCAGTTGTTCTCGACGGTGTTTCTTGGGCAAGCCGCCCCGCAGGACAGTCCGGATTTCAAAGCGTTCCAAGAGGGCCTAGACGTCAGCCTTCCAGTGGATCTCGGTGGCGGCTCGCTCCTTCAGGTAAAGCCGTTTCCGACTATAGTCTTTCTTTTGTATCAACCCCTTTATTTCTAGAAATTGCGGGAAAATCCAACCATTCCCCACTTTGTCGACCGCTTTTTACTCTCCACCTTCACCGGCAGCAAGCTCACAAAAGTCCAGCAAATCCTTGACAACCTTATCTTCTACACCCGGGACAGTGCAGACGACGCGATGCTTCTGAGCAATATATTCAAACTTCGTTTCATTCGCTACTTGCATGGACTCGGCCACCCTCTATCCTCCAAGGGAGTTCATGTTACCGATGCTCAATTTGTCGCGGATCGGGCGGATCCTCTAGTCCGATCCCAACTATTTCAAGCGGCGATCTCAGATAATGACCTCCTTCCTGCAAATCCTCGAGATAAATTCCAAGTAAGGCTTCTCTACCAGTTCGGTAAACTGTTTCCTCACCTTCCTCTATTTGTAGATTGTTCTTTGGGGATATGAAGAACGCGACCACGATCACGAACTTCCACACTTCCATACCTGTGATTACCGCATGGAAGTGCCTCTCACTGGGTGGCTCAAGAACGCCCTGAAAGAGCCTTGTTCTATGCTGAAGCCGAACGAGCCAACTCTATTTGACTCATGGCTACACTCCATTCTCAATTTGACACCCGGTACCTACAATCGCCTGTAACTAATCTCTGTACAGTCTGCTGCAGATGTATCTGATTCCCAATTGTTTCCGTATACACCAATGAATATGATTTTTCTACAAGACCCTTGTATCGATCTCTTTTTTGTCTCCCTCCGTTACTGGCACCTCTTGGCCTTCTAGTACTTGCTTGTGGAGTTAGTGTTGTCGCCTACCAGGCCGTTGTTTGGCAGAACTCTGTTTACTTTGAAAGAGTCAGGTGAACATATCTCAAAAAGGAAACAGAGACATATTTTCTGCACCACAGACGCCCGTGGTACGGATCCCGCGTCTCCTACGGCCCGGTCCGGAACCCGGCCCTTCACAATCCCTCATAGGCTACGTCCACGCTACGCTACATACATACTTAACTCAATGTAGATTACTTCGACTTTTTCACGCCGTAACGTTCCAATGCCGCCTTTACCTTCGCGTCAAACTGCGCTTTTCTTATGGACACTGCAATGTATCGTTCTTCAGGCTGAGTGAGGTCAATCACCGCTCCGCCAGACAAAGGCGCCTCCATGAGCATCACCTTCAGAAGTTTCAACGTAGCCTTTTCATCCTCGTTGCCCGCCTTCTCCACTTCCACCACCCTATGCAACGCCTGAAGGGCGTCCCGCGCTCGCTCTACGTTGGCGCGCAGATTCCGATAGGTTCCAAAACTCCCCGTAGCCGACGGGCTCAGAGTACCGATCCACTCTATGATATCTGGGAGTGAAATTTCCGGGCCCTCCCGTACTGTGACGGGGGACGGATTCCCCGTTTTACACCACTGCATTCCAAGCCTCTTGGCTACCCCTTCAACCCCCCGCTGATAGAGACAGTCGCGATACGCAGTCTGATATCCTTTTCCAAATAGGTGAATGAAATAGGCTTGTTCGGTTGCGTAATTAGCCGATAGATACGCGGAAGCCGTTAATATAGCGGGCGGAACCGTAGGGGAAGGGGCAGCACCGAGGGCCTGGGGGTGGGCCATTGAGGAGGCCGCCAATGTATGAGGACCTGGCTGAACCGCGGGGGAGTTGGACGCCGCTGCGCGCAAAGGATCGGTGTGTGAGTTGGAGCGGTTTGAAGGCTCTACTATCGCTGGCGCAATCCAAGTTGAGCTATTTGAGGATGCTGGTAACGTCTCCGAGGTATGAGAGCTCGCGGATGAGATGTTGGCGGAGTTTCCTGCTGGCAGAGGTACATTGTCCTGGGGGTGAGGCATGAGAGGAGTTTGATATAAAATTGTGCGGGGGAACGTACCGGAGGTTCCTCGTAGATGTAGACGATCGCTAAACCCCTTTCACCCAAGCCGCGGAATGTATCTCTCAATGCCGAAAACTCGGGTCCATCCTCAGCTAGTTCTAGTGCTTCGTCTCTCCAATAAATTTCTCCATTCATCACCTTCACTAGCGATCCCAGCTCCCGAAAGTGTGTAGCGGCATCAGTGAACCCTTTGTTGTGCGAGATCGCAATTGGTCTGCGTGAAGTTCCTACGTAGACCGATGTCGAACACTGGGAGATCCAACGCCCAATTTTTCGCTGCGCGTATCCTTGCAGGCGACAGAATGCTTCCAACAAGACTCGGGTCGAGTGCGTACCATCCTCCTGGCAGGGGACTTCTACATCGAGTTCAATGTAGGTGACGGATGTCTCTATATCCGCCACTGCCAGGAACAAGTCGAGCGCTTGAGTTTGGGGAGGAGGAGGAGGCTGCAAGTGATCCTCCGGCGCTTCCGGATCTATCATGCAAAGGGTAGCGCCACCTGGAGACCAAACGATATTAGTCATGTCAAAAGGTGTCGCAAGGGCCAACGAGGTGCCACCCAAGCTCTCTTCTTCTTCCTCGACTTCCTCTTTAATTCTGAAACTCTCTTCCTCGCCCTCTTCTTTGATTCTGGTTTCCTGAACAGCCGGTGCCGCCGCTACTCCATCGCCGGGCAGACGAGCCATAGTTCCCTCCCCACCACCTCCTACAGGAGCCACAGCCAGACTAGCATCAGGAGTAGCGTCTTCTGAGGCGACGGGTGATAACCCCTGAAGCGTCCGAAGGAGGAGGGTATAGTCTTCCGGAGCCACAAAAGGTCCCGGAACAATCTCCAGGTAGGAGGCCAGCAAGCTCTGTAACGAGGCTTCGTTGAGAGGAACGTCCTGTAGTCGTATTTTGTTCACCCCTGGAACAGCGGAGCTGACTGGGATTACAGGTTGGCGACGGGTGGGACGAGGACGGACCGTTGTGGGGGGCGCTGTGATCATGCGCAAGTCAGAAATGAAGCTCAAGATAGCATCTGGAAGGCGTACCGGTGTTTCCGCCAACTATCTCGACTTCAGAATCATCCTCAGGAGAGGGGCTGTCAGGGGGCGGGCTGTGGGTTTCACTTTGGCGTTGAGCTAAGGTCTCTGCCACGGTACGAGGTGCGTCATCCCGCCGCCTGTAGGTCGTTATTCTGCCCGAACGTCGCCGAGCATTCTGGTCAGGATTATCCTCAGAATTATCGGGCATGATGGAGGGAGGCAGAAAAAGGGTGGGAAGATCGACTGCTGAACCATCTTGCGCCACGCTATCGCATTAGATAAACATTTTGAACACATTCCCGTAAAGGCCCGATGGCTCGCTATGTTAGAAAGGAGTAGATAGCCAAGATCGTATTTATTGAAAGAAGTTGGAGCAAATGGAGAGCGATCTCTGCCATATGGTTCTGCGCATCGCCATATCGCTGGTAGACATGTCGAACAGCTCGTCCAGCTGTGCGTCAAGCAAATGTACTTGCTCGGCAGACAGGGGACAATTGGGAGCCTCACAAATAACCTCGTTGAGAGTGCTGGGCGTGCTAACCAACTGGAAAGGATTATCATCCTCCCACTCCTGGGGATCGCGTTGGAGAAGATGATCCATCACATCCGCCCGTTGGTGCTCCTCCCAATCTACCCCATAGGAAGCCAGTTCGTCTTCGGTGGGCTCGACCAGGGTAGGGTTGTGGGATGCAACAGAATGAAGGCCTCGAGGTCCTCGTTCCAGCATTCCAAAGAGGAACATATCTGCTGGGCTTCGATTTTTCTGGCCCCTCCGCTCTGAACGCCGGTGCTGGATGACATGCGAGTTCCAGGCTTGAGCCCATGCTGAGATCTCCCGATTGAGCGGTTCAAGGAATAGGTGATGAAGGAGCCATATATGCGCTGGGTTGTTGTGGTTGAGCCCGTAGAATGTCTCCAACAGCATGAAAAACTCGTGCCATTTGTTGCCGAGTCCCAGCGTGAGGTCTAGCCATGTCCTCTCAATTCGCGTGTTGTGTACACTCCTGAAAGGCTTTGAGACATCGTGCTGGAAACTTGGCTGCTCAAGGACTTACCGGCCCCAGATGTACGATCCTCTCCCAGGTCCCTTCTGCCTCAACATCTCCTTGGCCACCGCAATATTCTCCACACCATGGTCCCCACGCAGACGGCTTGGCCAGCCGTGAAGCAGAACAATGCCCAAGAAGAGAGCAAGCACGGTCGCCCCCCTGTTATTTCCGCTAACTTGTACTCCGGTAAGGAAGCGGGAGAATCCATCGATGAAGGCATGGATCACAAACTTCCACCGAATCAATGCTGAACACAAGATTAGCGAGCTGCCTATAGCAAAGGCTATGAGACTCACCGTGGTAGCCGTCGTGATGCCATAAGGAGTTCGTCCCAGCGACATTATAAATTCGTCGTGTAATGTGTCGGTCACCAAAGTTTGGTGGGGGCCCGTGCACCCTGACGAACGATTCACGAATTCTAGCGCGCGGTACAAATATACCCTGGGATCGTAAGCTGCCTTGGATCAGACTACGCCCAAAGTTCGGGAACATTTGCAGTATTCCGTGCATGAGCTGGTCCAGCTGCTCATCCGAGACCTGATCTCGTGGTAGCGCAGCGTTGGCTGAAGTCCATGTCCGAGCTATCTGTCCATCTTCCGCAACCACATCCTCGTATACTCGTACTCCATGCTCCCTGACTCCTTGTTCAAGCTGTCGTCGTCGAACGGTTCGCGATCCGCAGGGCAGCGATGTTGCCAAGTCGGTTGGGCCACGGATCTGGGAGGCAGAAGCCAGGAATTGAGCGTCTATTTCAATTCGTGGTCTACCTCGCCGCCCTGTACGGTTCTTCCAGGTGACAGCAAGCGGAGCACCATCGGGAGGATCTAACGATTGGAATCCAGCGTCCTCGAGTGCCACTACCATTCTGTTCACGCTGTCCTGCAGCGTCGCATATTCATGGGGGGGAAATACATCTGAATGCTGTTTGGAGGATTGCTGGTGAGCAAATGTGCAACATTCTTCGACTGGAGTTGGTGTACCTGCTGTGCACTCTGCGCAAAAGACAGGACTTCATCTCTCTGATGATTTAGTCGGGCCAAATCTCCTATTTGTATGCGCAACGCGACTTGCACACGTTCTTGCAATACAAAATAGGCGGCTCTAAAGTTCTCCAAGCGATCCGTCATGGGCGTTGATGAGAGTGAACCATATCAGTCATGTGATCAGCAGGCATGCGGTGAGGCGAAGTTTAAGGGTTTGCATTCCCATTTCCTGCAAAATTTCTTGCCCAAAGTTCAGCTAGTATAGGTACCATGGAAGCTATGTACAAGCGCTGACTTTCTCCATCCACATCCCATCCAGGATCATCCACCAATCCATTCTTTTATCGCTCTCCAGCTTTACCTCCACTCTATCCCATACGCGGTCGATCTGCAAAGGATACTCCATAACAAAACACCAGCGCAGTTTTGGAAAGACTTCTCCATATCTGATGGCGTGAGACCTGGCGCAAGCGAGAGTAAACTGAGAAATATCTTCAATAGTAGCAAGCTCATCGGGTGTGAGAAGCAAGTGATCTTGGGCAAATGCCAGACGCTCGAGATGCAACAATCCCGACAGCGCCTCGCTCATCAGTGCATGATCAACCTGCCACCCCGGGCTCATACTCCATTCATCCTGTTTGTACACTGATAACGCCAGAGACTGTAGAGATGCAAGCTCCCCCAAAGATCTCAGAGTACGCGTTGGAAATGTGGACCCTTCACATTGCAATGTCAACGTGGTAAGGGAGTGGAAATGAGCGCAGAGGTGGACGAGCAGGATGTCGAGCTCGATGTGGGGAGTAGCTGTGTCGATCCCAATAAACTGCAGCTGACGGTTCCGGCGAATGAAGGACACGGCATTGCGTGGGTCAGCGCCGCGCCAGACGAGGGCCTCCATGGATTCAATCTGTCGAGTTGGAAGACAGCCGGTATGTAGAAACGCAACCCGAAGGAACCTTATCGGAGGTCGCAAGTCACTAACAAGGTGACGGAAAGGTGGAATATCGCTGCCGGTTCTTGTTTCAAGGTCCATCATGATTGCGTTGGGGGCATGGAAGGGACGACAGGTGTCGAAGAGCGTACCAGGGATATGGCAAAGCAACGACCTTATCGCTTTGCTGGACTGCGCGGTTATTGCAGCAAAAAGGGATGCTTGCGATTCAACCTCCTCACCAACAGCAAATCGGTGACGTAGATGGAGGGTTTGAAGTGACCAAGCACAATCTTGTGGGAGTATCAATCCGCCGTCACAAGGTACTCCAGTTATGCTGAGATGACAGAGAGGGACGAGCGCAAGGCCATCCAATATTTTCTGTGTACACTGCAGGAGCTGGTTGTGCTTCCAGTCTAAGATTTGTAGGTGTGATAGCGCACCCAACGCCACAGTGAAGTCCTGCCGAACGGTTAGATGCAATTGAGACCGATACAGCAGAGAACTCACCTCTACAAACTGCGGATATTTTTTGAAGACTTGGAAGAATCCATCCGTCACCACAAGTTTTCGGATGCAAGGTCCAATTTTTGGTCTTGTGCTGGAGTCTGTCGCCTCCTCACGGAGATGGCCCAGTAGTTGGAGAGACGCTTTACTGAAGTCTACGACAACGGTAGCAAATTGATGACTCCGGGCCAATTGCCGGCAGTCTCTATCCACCAGCGCTAGGGCGCGCAGATCATCCCGACGCACAAACGACATGAGCAGGGACGAGAGGTCGAAGGCGTCTCCAAGAAATGGGAAGGGAGAGGTAGGATATCGCCCGTTGTTGACGTAGGTGAACCCGTAAGGCCGAGCTACGGCCAGTTGCTCAAAGAGAGTGTATGAAGAGACTAACATTTGTCACCTCGTTGGTTCGGGGAAAGGGTCTGATTGATGACTCAGCCGAGCTACGTTTTACAAATCTAAAAAGGGATTGAAACGTCTACATATTCGGCGCACGAGAACACCTCTCCATCTCCTCAAGTAGCAGCAATCGGTGGCCGTTGAGATTGGGTACCGGGTCTTCTGGTAAAACATAGTTTGCTGGCACGTCTTTGTGATTAAACTCTTTGGCGTGAAGAAGGTGTATCATGAATATTATTGCATACACGCCGCAATCGCTGTCGTTGGACTGGTAGGGATGCTAGTATTATGTGTGATCAGAGTCTTGTCGCTTGCAATCAAAGCTGCTCACCTTGACCGCAGTATCAAGCAACCAGTTGTCATCTTCAATAACAGGCCACCCTTCTGCCAGATGCAGGAGTGACACGTACTTCTTGATCGTCTGTAAAATATAACGAGATATTCTACCCTTAGAGCTCGGCTTTGGGGTGGTCATCCAACTCACGATTATCAGCGATCTATATTTGTTGATCCAGGAAACTCTTGCATTTGGGGTTCCAAGAAGACTGTCGTAGATTGCAATCGACTCATCCTCAATGTCTATGCATGCGACCGTCCAGTGCTCGCCGCAACTATTGAAAGGAAAGACTATGCGCTTGAAGGGGCGGCCACGGCCGGGAAGAAGCGTCTTTTGGAAAGATTAGCGATGTCAAAGCTTGCTCGTATAGACTCACCTTTAAGACACCATATTGTCTAGCAATATCGGCACGCTTGACATCTGGTGCTTTGTCCAGATGCTGCTTGAAGAAGTGCGTGTCGAGGAACACGACATCGCTCCCAGCAACACGTTCAGCGCCAATGTTAAGACATTCAACGTGAAAGTTGATGATCTGGTCGTTCAACCAGACGCCAGCAGCCATCGTTCTCAATCCATCTTGACCCGGAGGAACCTTGATCGCAGCGCCATAGATAGTACTTTTCATAGACCTTAGCTTCTACAAAAATAGAAGACATTCAGCCTTGAATGGAAAGGATGCAAGGGAATCGCACCTGAGTCAACGCTTTAGCAACTGCAGGGGAGCCTGAAGTTCTCCAAATGCGAACGATGTTATCCAGCCCACAGCGTTTCATATTCCATGTATTACAGACCCAACTGAAGTGTCGAAATTCTGCCAACAACAACGCTCGCTGTTCTGGAGTCCAGGTACCCTCGCCCAAGAGGCGCTCAAAGGATCCTTCGAGGTTCAACGCAATGGATAGCGCGCTGGTGATGGTCTTGCGTAACGCGCAAATGCTGAGGTACTCGTGCAGGTCTCCGGAGTATATCTTGCGCCAACTCCTGTCAAGATCGCCCTGGACAAAAGCATCCTCTATGCAGTTTGGCCTCCAGTACACCGACTCCAAACCAAATGACTTCACCCAGTTCCCAACCTGTTCCGACAGTCTTGTGACAGCCTCAATCTGGGTGGATGTGAGAAGAGTTCCCGCTTCGAAGCACAGGACACTGCCTGGGATGGCCAGTCGAGCAGTTTCGGATGTAGGTGCCACTTGAAGTTCTACTGTGGGATCCGCCGATGAAGCATTACAGTCGCGGCACTCTCTGTGCGCGGTCGGAAAGGAATCCCTCGGGCGCAGACTGGGTGGTGG
>CEMG01173171.1:0-15517 GCA_001179705.1 Baeospora myosura
ATTTTTGATGGAGGCTGTGCCACTTACCAAATACGGAATGCACACTCCTCCAGACTCTGACAAATGCCGTGTCCAAAATCTTGCTCTTTCTCCACCTCATGCGCAAGGCCGGATTCTCCCTTGCTCTTCGTAGCCATGCTATCTGTCGCAAGATTGGCAGTAGACGGATTCAGACTGCGGCTCCGAGCTCGCCATTTCAAGTAACGACCCTCCCAAATAAAATACGCGTCGCAACAGAGTCTGCACCGGGCCATTTCTCCTCGGTCGGTCTGTATATCGATGCTGGTTCTCGATATGAAACTCCCGAGACCTCTGGGGTCAGCCATTTCTTGGACAGAATGGCATTCAAGGTGCTTGGACGTCTTCCATTTGAGCTAGTCAGTTTACTCACAGAACTTACAGTCTACGTCCACACGAACAGACGAGGAGATGTTCTCTGACATCCACTCATTGGGCGGACAGATAATGTGCTCCTCCTCGCGCGAATCCATCATGTATCAGTCATCCCACTTCCACAAGGGCACACCACAGGCGATGTCTCTTATTGCGGACACCGTTCTGAATCCATTATTCCTGGAAGAGGAGATTGAGGCGCAGAGAGATGCTGCGAGCTACGAGGTCAGAGAGCTGTCCTCAAAGCCCGAAATGATCCTGCCCGAAGTCATACATGGAGTTGCATACAACCACAAAGGCCTCGGAAACCCTTTGCTGTGCCCTGAAGATCGCATAGGCGTCATCGACCGGGCGATACTGCAGAAGTCGATGAAGGACTGGTACCGTCCCGAACGCATGGTCATTGCAGGAGCTGGTATGAGACATGAGGAGCTGGTAGAGCTCACCGACAAGTATTTCTCGTCGCTCAAATCCACTACACCCTCCCCGTTACTTTCAGCCTCACGTCCGAACGCTCCTCCTCCAAATCCCCTGGGCCCTTCTGTACCATCTGTGACCAAGTCACTCACTCGTGCCGCGTCTTACCTTTTCCCGAATGCCCTCCCATCGGATTCCCCGTCTCTCCTTCCTTCTACTCCTCCATCGACTTATACAGGAGGACACCAATTCATCTTCGATGCGTCGCAAGAGTTCAACCACATGTACATCGGTTTCGAAGGTGTCGGAATCCACGACAATGACATTTACGCATTGGCAACAATGCAGGTTCTCCTCGGCGGTGGCGGCAGTTTCTCCGCCGGTAAGTACTACTCATTCACTCCCCGCTTCCTCATCTAACACATGATCTCACAGGTGGTCCCGGAAAGGGCATGTACTCCCGTCTTTACACCCACATTCTCAACCACTTCCCCCAAGTCGACCACTGCGCCTCCTTCCACCACATCTACACCGACTCGTCCCTCTTCGGCCTGTTCGCCTCTTTCGTCCCCGCATCCACCGGCGTACGCGGTGGGAATACCCCGCGCCAAATCATGCCGCACCTCGTGCACCAGCTCAGCCTCCTCCTTTACACTCCCATTCCTTCTGTCGAGCTTGAGCGTGCAAAGAATCAGCTCCAGTCGGGTCTGATGATGGCTCTGGAGAGCCGGGCAGTCCAGGTGGAGGATTTGGGGCGACAGGTCCTTGTGCATGGCCATGGGGTCCCAGTGACTGACATGACGGAGAAGATTGCGCAGGTGACGGCGGAGGATATCCGCAGGGTTGCGGGGAGGGTGTTTGGACCTGCAGAGGGCAAGAAGGCGACGGTGGTGTGTATGGGCCACGAGGATGCAGGGGATTGGCAGGGGATATTTAAAAAGTATGGTATTGCGGCCTGAACGCCAGTGCACTAATGTAATCAGGTATCATCACTTAGAATATAAGCCTACCTACTCTCAGTTCAATCCTCCGCGTGTTAAGTTGTACATGTTTGAATTCCAGTGTAAGTCGATAGTATACAGTGAGCAGTTAAAGCAGGGTATCAGTACAGAGCATTCTATTAGCTACATCCACTTCGATTCTTCCCTAGGCATCATGCATCATGCTTCAGCCTCCTCCACGTCGACTGCATCTTCGTACACAGGAAAATTTGTGCCTCGGGCTCATGCCCCATCCACGACGTGGTGTGAGTGCAAGTTAGCCTAGTCACCTGCGATTATCACCAAGTGTTAGCTTAACCGCAAAATGAGGTGAGATGCACTTACCAGGAACCGCTGCCCCACCTCAATATGCCCGGGAGGTTTGCCTTCAGTAAGAATCATTTTCAGGTTATCCCAAATAGTGACTTGTGCGATGCGATTTGAAGGATATTTTTGTGTCTGTGCGTCTTGTGCCATCACAATGCGCACGCTGTGAACTGTCCTCGGCGGACACATTTTCTACAACACAAAGTTCAGCTCGGATCCCATTGAGCAAGATTGAGGTGAATTTACCTCCAACTCCCGCTCTATCTCTTCCCGATTCCTCTCATGCTCCTTTTCCGCCCGCGTCCTGATATAATACGCCAACCAGCCAGCCTCATTAGCTGTCACTCTCGCAAAGACAGCTGCGGCTTCGTCAGGTTCTTCCAGCTCATCATACATACTGTCGATCTGATCCGGAGGTCCATCGTCGCCCATAACGAAGGACGATCCGGCCTTTCGTTCGAGTCGCTCCAAATATGATTGGTACCGAGCGTGCTTCGTCTCGTACTCGGCACGCAGTTTGGATTCCTCAATTTCTCGACGACGCTGAATGAGGGAAACAATTCGTTCAGAGGAACATGACCCATAATTGAAAGCGGAGACGTACCATCCATCTGTCACTCTCTTTGTTCTCATCCGCCTCGGATCTGGGACCCACTGTGGCCCGCTTGCCCTCTTCGTATAGGAACTCGATGAAAGCAGTTGGGTACACCTTCACCAGAGCACTTAGCCACAGTTCCTCTGAAGATTATTATACCACTCTCACCTTAGTAATCAACAAGTCCATGGAGGGCACCATCCCCCCATCACACGTCAAGCTATGCATCGTCGCGATGGGATAGGTCCTCCTAAAGCCCAGTTTTTCGTGCCATGGCGCCAAATGCGAGCCGTTACCGGATATGACGAGTTTCGTCGAATCATACGCCTCGAGGATCTCTACGTGGTCTTTTTTCTCTGATTGCAGCTACATAGCGTAAACTTCTTAGTCTCGTTCTCATGTATGAAGTCAGTGAGAGACATACCGATGCCCCAGCAACAACAATCTTCTTCCCAACACACAGATTCCCCTTCTTCACCGCCCTGATGAGTGCCTTGTCGATTTGCGTGCGGATCCGATACCATCCGTCTGTGAGCTCGATCTCCAGTGGTTTCAGGTCAATCGATTCTCCGTCAGGCCCGGATTTGACGGCAGGCCAGAAGATTTTTGATACGCATAGTACCATGGGGTACGAAGCAGGAGAATCACCGGCGACGATGAGGCGCAAGGGAGGTCGGTGGCCTTGGTTGAATTCACGCTCGTATCTGGGCGAGCCAGTTAGCAAAACGATGGGAGAAAACGAACGTATATGCTACCTGTAGAGCAACTGGTGCAAAGCCTCCCGCCAACACCATCTCTTCGTCTCCTCCTTGGTCTCTCTCTCGGGCTCCAGCCCCACCATGCCCACCAGCTTCCATAGGATCAAGCACCAGTGGTTGTCCACCCATTCCTGGGTAGCACGCGAACATCCTCTGTCGACGATTCGGTCTAACGCAAATTTAGTTCCAAGAAGTTCGTTCGTTTCTAGAGAGAAGGGCGGTGGCGAGTCTAAGGGTGTGAGAAACATCGGTCCGTAAAATGAATAGTAAAGCGCAGTTTCGACATTGAGTTGTTGCAGACTTTCGACGTCACTGTGAATAGATATATGTCAGGAACCTATGTGGCATAGTGAGAGATTAATACGAACATTCCCATGTATTCCAGATCTCGTTCAGCGTACTGCCCAGGAAGCAGACCGGACGACGAGAGGGTCTTTCTATCCTTTGGTTTTGCTGGAAGGAGAAAACAACTTCAGATAAGTCACTCAGAGACCACGCAGAAGACTCACTCAGATTAAATACGCCACGCTTTTCCTTCTCCTTCCCTTTGACTTGCTGCCCAGGACTCTTCGAAGTCATACCCATCTTCTTCAATGCAGGACTCGGGGACTCGGGAAGTTGATTCCTCCCCGGCTCCCCTGGTTTCATGCCTGCCTTGAACGGCGTGACGAAAGGCGCCGGACTTGCCCTCGCTCGAGGTGGCGTAGCAGCGACACGATCAGGAGAGCTGAAGCCGCTACTAAACCCAACAGAGGTCCCGGGTGTCGTTCGGGGAGTGGCGGTGATTGGCGAAGAGGCCAGAGGATGTTGGGAGCGCGCTGAGACGAAGGTCTGAGAAGAATTCTGGCCGCTCTTAGGATTCAGGGGAGAGCTGATTTTGGGTGTAGATGGTTGGGGTATGGGGCGGTTCATCAGAGGGGACTTGAATTGTTTGACTCCTGGCGCGACTTTCGACTTGTCAATGAGAGGGGAGGAGAACGACGGTTTAGTGGTTGTCGGTGAAGGACGGGAAAAGCCTGAGCTTGGCGTCGGCGTTGTGGGGATGTTGGGTGAGTTCACAACTGGCTGCAGTGGGGTGCGTGCAGGCGAGGTAAATGACGCGGGTTTGAACCCTGATGACTTTTGGCTGGTCTCGGAGACCAGGCTTGTGTCGAGATACGCATCGTTTTCATCATCCTCCTGCCATATATCAGCTATCTTCTCCTTGGCTTTCGCTAGAGCCGTCGATGATGGTAGTATAAGCTTCTTTGAGGCCGTTTGGAAGGCAGACAACATCGGTATATCTCCTCCTGGTACTGAAGAAGCAGATGCAAAGCCAAAACTGACACTCTGGAAGGCCGATGCGTCTGTATCCGGTTTAGAAGCAAACCAGTCCGTGAAATCCTGCTCTGGGGGGGCACTTTCAGACTCCTCGGAATCTGGCGAGCTGGACAGGGAATCCATTTGAAGAGCAGAGGCCGATGTGAATGCCACGGCATTCGTAGCCTTTGTGAAAGAGGACGCGGCAGAGAATGGGTTTTCCGGGTCGTCTTGCATTATATCATCCAAGCCCTTGCCACAAGGTGGAGTACCTGCGGCATCTCTACTCGTGCTCGAGGCTGCAGTGCCATTGGAGCTTGTCGGATGTTCTGAACTTCTGGATAACTTTTTTGGAGACTGGGAAAGCCGGGCCTCGATTGCATCAATGGCAGCAAGCTCTTCCTGGCTAAGCGGTGGACATTGGTCGTCGTAGGCTGGCGAGGAGAGCCGTTGACGCTTCTTGACTGGTGAGGTAGAAGGAGAACCTAGTGGAAGGAATGTCAGTTCCAGAGAGTCCAATTCCTGCGGAGAACATACGTGTACGAATCATCGGCGATGGTGGTGCAGGGGAGACAGAGATGGTGGACTGAAGCTCGCCGAAGGTGGATCAACAACCGGAAACAATGCTCGACGCGTCTGGTCACGTGGACCGATATATTAGCCCAGGCCCCAGGGCCACCTCCGGATCCATCCTGCCTCCATCTCAATCTCTGACACAATTTGACACAAACGGTTGTTCTAGCTTCTTCACCTCTCCGTAGAGTCCAAAGCATTGGCTCTCTCGCTTCAGGTCCCTTTTCTCTCCGAGCCTACGTATGTCTCGGCACTTCGCCATGATCGTCTCCCTGGTCTCACCAAATTTCACTTCAAATTGGACGTCAAAATTGAGTGGTGTTTGAGCGATCGAAAGCCAGTGAGTGTTCAGTCTAATATATACGGCACATTCATCATACAGCGCCTTCATCATACAGCGCCGTGGTATGGAAGATCTCTCGAACGTTCGGGCTCTCATCGAACCAGCGCCTGTGTTGTTATGTTTTCTTCGACGGACTCGGTGAGCGATCGGTCATGTCCGTATCTAGACACAGAAATACACCATCCTTCCCATGAAAAGGCCCCTTGCGTGACAGTATTCCATCGAACCTTGTTTATGTTTCCAATACTCCGGCTTCTGCGGTCAAAGTGTCGATATCAAATTATCGATTGAGGTTCATGCGGTCCGTGAAACCATTGTCACAGTATCCGAGGACTCGTTGAGGGTCTCAGTCATTTCGCGTCTCGCTGTGCTATGCCTCCACTTCTGTATGCACCCCTTTGGATTGTTGACGCTCCCGTAGTCCCAATACATCGGAGGAGTAAGCACTCTCGATGTGGTCATATCATCTTCCCAACGTGCTGATGATCATTCAGAATCGCGGTTGATCTTAGAGAATCGTGACGTATATGTATAACTAATAACTATAGCCACAGGTGGCCGCTTCAAGTTGGCAATTGACCCATGTCGCAATTCACTCGCAAAGGCCGCTCCAGCACTGCAGAGCATCTCGTCAACCATGGCGCGATTGTGGTCAAGATGTTACGAGACATAGCAGAAGCCACGAACACCTCGTACTTGAAGCCGATCGCTGGTATCAGCGAGCTCATATTCAGTACTGTGCAGGTAAGCAACTTTATTTGTGAGGTACACGGTGTTCTCTCAACATAAATCATACAGACTGTCAAGGCAAATAAAGACGAATGTATGAAGATGACCGAACAAACCTACGAACTCCTATGCGCAATTATCAATGTATATCAAGACACCACTGTGCAGTTGTCTCCTGTGATGGTGCACAACATTGGAAAGTTCTCGGAGTGAGTGAGCCTATACGACCTTAGTACTCCTTGATGCCGTGACTCACTTTCAACGACGACAGGACACTAGGGAAAATTGTGTCCTTTATGCGCCAGCAGGTTGATGGAAGTCTCATCAAGCGTATTGTCAGACATGCAGGGAACTCATCTCTCCTCGCGGATTGTAAAGAGGGGTTGAAGCATGCTCAGGAAGTTTTCATGGTGCGGCACAATTGATTATCCTGTTGTGGATTCCGGGTCACCAACATCTTCACAAGGTGGAAACCAGTATTTTATTATCTGCAGCCCTAGCGAGCACCCAGAAAGATGCAGACGCACGTCATCGCGAGATTCTGAAGGCAATCTCTATGCAAGACCACCCCGGGGAATTATCCGCGGTATGTTTTTATGTTCCGCATTGATAGACGTTACCAATTGCCTTGACACTCCCAGAACCTGACACGAAGGTTTGTCTCAAGTGTTTTGTTATTTTCGGGTGTGTCTGAACACAGATCTCAAACAGCTCAAGTAGCCTGTCGATGATACCTGCCTCTCCAAAGATATTTCACGGGCGAGAAGCAGAGCTCATACACGTCAACAATGCTCTACTACATGCTGATCCTGCCCGCATCGCAATCTTGGGTGTCGGAGGCATCGGCAAGAGTACCCTGGCCCTCGCAGCTCTTCATTCAGCCAACATTGTCTCAAAATTCTCAACGAGGCAATATTTCGTCTCTTGTGAATCCGCAAGCTCTGCGTCGATGTTATTAAACACCGTGGGTCGATATTTTGGTTCCAAGGAAGGGGAGAATCCTATGAAGGTAATCAGAGGGTACATTCATCGCCATCTCGGTCCGTCGGTCCTCGTCCTAGACAATCTCGAGACACCATGGGAGCCCCTCGACGGACGCGCCGAGGTTGAAGAGTTTTTATCACTGCTATCTGATATCAAGCAGCTCGACATCATTGTAAGTCCTCTTTGTTTCTGTCTTTTCATTACAATATAATGAGGGCTGGCACAGGTCACTATGCGTGGCGCAGAGCGCCCTGGAAAGATCAAGTGGACCCGACCATTCCTTCCACAATTGCAAACCCTCAGCGATGAGGCTGCACGTCGAATCTTTTTTGACATATCGGATCCCTTCGATGACGAAACTCGACTCACAGAGCTCTTGAACTTTACCGACAAGCTTCCCCTCGCAGTCACGCTCATTGCAAGTCTCGCTGCATTCGAAGGCTGTGATTCAGTTTATAATCGGTGGAAGCTTGAGTCGACGTCAATGCTGTCTGATGGGTTCGACAAACAGTCTAACCTTGACAAGTCGATCATGCTCTCTTTCACCAGCCCACGCATGGTTGCTACTCCCGGCTCTCAAGAACTGCTCAGTATACTTTCCCTCTTGCCGGATGGTATCTCAGAGGGCAATCTTGAGCGTACTGGTGTCCCGCTTGCCAACATTGCTAGGTGTCGTGTCACACTGTGCCGCACCTCCTTGGCATTCGTCGACGACCGTGACAGTGGCCGGCTCAAGGTCCTCGTACCTGTTCGCCAGTACATCCGGAGAAACTACCCACCATCGCGTACGCTGGTCCAATATCTGCAAAACTTCATGTACAATCTCGTGCGGCCTTTCAAGACCTGGGAATGGTCACCTGTTAGCGGGATATTCCGACCGGTGACTGAAAATCTGGGAAACATTCACTCTCTTATCGAATATGCATTGGACACGCAGGATACCGATATTACACAAACCATTTACTGTGTTATAGACCTGGGCACATACTATTACCTTGCGGCCGACAAGTATGCACCCCTGGATCTGCTTCTCTCACTCGAAAAAATAGTAGAAAGCTCAGATGATCTGCTTCTCCAAGGTCGCCACGCTCTTGCCATCATGCGATGGTTGGACTCATCCATGACCCATACTGCGGATGCCACGGATTCATGGGCTCAGAAGGCCATAAAATGCTTCATAGACAAGGGCTATATCGCAGGCCAAGGTGAGAAGATCACCTCATGTTATCAGTTCTTTTGTGAAATTCCGTTCGCACAGCTGAAACATACCATTGGTTGGCGCACTACCATGGGAATTGCCTTGGGAACTTCCCAAAGGGTATTGAGACCGCCCGTGTTGCTGTTCAACTTTCCATACAAGCTGGAGATCCTCATTTACAATCACGTTCCCTGTCGCTTCTTTGCAACATGCTACGTCGGCAAGGATGCGCTCATGCTGCCCTTTCAGTGTCCTATGAAGCCAATTTGGTTGCCCAGAATTCTGGAAACCTCTTATACCAAGTTATGGCTCTGTTGAGGCAATCCGGATGCCACATGGACATAGGACAGGATTTCCTTAAGGCTTCTATATGCATCGACGAAGCTCTTGTACTCTCTAGCGCCCTTGATATGGGAACGAATTCTTTACCGTACTTGACCATGCTAAATCTTCGGGCAGAGATACATCTGTTGAAGACGGAATACAAGGACGCGAGGAAATTCAATCGAGAAATCTTGGGAGACTTCGACTTGGCAACCGTGGATGTGTCCGTTCAAAAAATCTCTTCCGACACTTTCCACTCCGCTCTAGCTCTTTCGAATCTTGCGGAGATTGATATCGCTACAGGAGATGCCGATCGCTGTGGCTATAACATGGAGATCAGACTGAACACTATTCGTGATATTCTGAAGGGGACCGCCCGCCTGGTATCTGCCTGTGATATAACCAGAGGAGATCTCTGTTTGTGGCGCAAGCAATATGATCTTGCTCAGACCATCTATGAACAAAGCCTTTCCGCGAACAGTAGCATCCCAGTCGAAAGCTCTTCGCGGTGCTATCAGGGATTGACCAAACTTGCACTTGAGAATGCAAACTACGTGTCTGCACTACGATATACAATTCTCTTCCTGTTGGAAGGGCGCCGCGCGCAGGCATGGGTGGTCATGCATCGCTCCCTTCGTTATCTTGCAGAGGTTGCACTGGTTGACGGGGACACACAAACAGCTGAAGTCCTTTTTAACGTTGCGTTAGAGGGGTTCACCTTCTCCGATATACATCGAGGTACGCCTTTCATTGTTCATTGTCAGATCTATAGATACTAAACTATGCACCCATCTGACACGCCCACGATTTTAGACAGGGCCGAATGTATGCTCCATCTGGGGAAGATCTGGATAGAGAAGAATCCAATGAAAGCATACGAGTTATGGAAGGCTGCACGACTTTTGTTCGAAAAATCGTCGCAACGGGATGGTGTTGCGGAATGTGATACACTCCTGGTTGTGCTCGAGTTGGGTAGTCTGGAACCCAATCCAAGTCGAACCGCCGAGATTGATCTGAACGAGGTGGACGTCGAAAACATACAGGACGAACAGGGGTCTTTACAGAAGAGCTCGGAACTTGGTCGGTCGGACTCGGAGGTGAAGCCTAACTTGCAGGGAGAACTCCTGCGGGTCGCTGAAGGAGCACCAGGGGCCCGAGCTGCCGATGGTGGAAAGATTGCGACGGTGGTTTGATTTTAGGCCTGTCCTTTCTTCCAAGATTACAAATTTGATCATAAAAAAAAGGCTCATTTGAATTGCATTCAACGAAGTTTTAGAAGGGGCAAGCGTAAGGAGTCGCGGGCTTACCTGTTTGAATGTATGTAACGAGTTTTACATGATGAAAACATGAGTGGGCGATGTTCGTTTGACCGAATGCAGGTGACTAGGTATCAGAGACAGATCGAAGACGGAAGTCTATCGCGAAATGAATCAGCCTAACATACATGCCGCACTCACATGAGTCAGGCCAGCGCTAGCGCCACATGATATACCGACAGGCCTGCAAGGACAACTAATTTGAAGCGGAACGGGATAACGAGGGAAGAGAGGTTTTAGGCTTATGTTTCGGGCATGAGTTTTTGGAGGCGGTGAAGGTAGCGGCCGACGGTATCAAAGTGATGTAAGCGCAATACTTTAATGAGCGCGATGTCGGTGTAAATCAAGATACGAAACGACGTATACTAGCATTTACCTCGTCTACGAGTTCCTCCTAGGAGTCCTATCATCATCACGGATTCTTCGTTTGTCAACAAGGTCTGGAGAAAAGTTAATCACAGACGGTAATCGGGTTATGTTATCCGCCGGCGCTTTTCCGGCGCGATTGTTCACAGGTATCTCGCCAGGTCCACTTCCGATGTTGGTCCGAGATCGAGGTATCCACTCAGCAGTGCCAAAAAATGGTCGATTCTTCCGGAGGACGAGTTCAAAAACGGTTACGAGGCGAGAGAAGAGCAAGAGCCAAGCAAGAGCAAGGAATTACAAAAAGTTGAAGGTAACAGGACCGAAAAACAACAAGGGACAAACAACTCTCGTTGCGTTAGGTCATGTGGACTGATATCCTTACCTTTTCGGAGTCTTCCTCGACCTCCGAATCAACACCGAGTATCAAAACCTTGCCGTTTCGAGTCGTTACATTCCTCGAAAGTCACTCGGGAACAGTCCGCCAAAACCTCCAATGAGAATGAAATGAGTGGTTTTTTCACGGCAGAAAAGTGTTCCTTGCAGCTGGCCGCACCTTGAAAGTCTTTTTTTCGCTGAATCCACGCGGTAGAGCAGCTGTTTCGAATTATAAATGCCATGTATGTATATAATTATCCGATGAAAGAGTGAGCTTTGAGGCCAGTTGTTGTCGTTGTACAAGTGCAAACAAAGACTTGCATCCAGTGACGTTACGCGAACTGTTTCCTTTTCCTGACATCCGCTGCTATGAACGGTGCCACCACACACCCGCCCAACAACAGAATACCAAAGCCGCCTCCCCCTGGTCCTGCACCTCCTGCTCCTGCCTCAGCGCCACCAGCTCCCCCTAATCCCACTCGCTCAAATGTCCCTCCGCACACCCATACACATACACATGGTCCCACTGCCAACGGGACACACCACCACCAGTCAAATATGAAAGGGAAGAAGAAGAATGACGCCCCCGTTGATCCCGCCACCATGTACGAGAGCTTAAAGAGCCGGATCGCCGCGCTGGAGGAGGAGGAAGTGGTGGAAGAGGAAGAGGAACGGAGGTTTGGTATGTCTTCTGTGTCCGTGTAACTCACTTGTTTCTCGTGTTAATGGTTCGTGTAGCTGAGGAGGCACAGAAATCCGTCAAGGGGATGGAGGACAATGTCATTCATTCGAAATACATCGAGCTGGTGAATTTTCATTTACATCTACCCACCGTGACCTTGGTTCACTCAGGAACCTTGACCGCATAGTTTGCAGAGTTGAAGCGACTGGAACGAGACCACGCGAAGGAAAAACAAAAACTATCCAAGGACAAAGATGCAGGCATGTGCCGCGCTATCCTACTGCCGTGTCTGCGACTGACCTTGCTACAGCGAAGAGTCAGTTGACGAAAGCAAACCAGACGAAGACGAAGATGGAGAACCTAGCGCGTGAACTGCAGAAGGTGCGTTTGCATCTTGAATTCCTCATACCTCATACTAATGCCCGAAGCAGGATAACAAGAGACTGAGGGTGAGCAGGATCGCGGGAGAAGACCAAGAAACACCCTGACATTACCAATAGGAGGATTCAAAGCGGTTAACACAAAACTACGACGACGCTCAGGACGAGGTACGCATACAATCGAACACTATCGTCGCTTCATTGACTCGACCTCCCCTAGATCTCTCAGTTGAAGAACGACATGACTAAACGCGCCGACAAGGCCAAGATCCAGGACGTCAAATACCGCGAAATGCCCGACATCGTTGTCAAGGTCGTCTGCCGCTACCGCGCGGAACTCTTCTTCAAAATATCTCGCAAGACCAAGCTTTCGCGGCTGTTCAATGCATGGACAGACAGGATGGAGAGGACTGGTGGGAAGAAGCTGGAGGGGAAGGGGATTACGGCTGCGGGTATCGGGACGGGAGAGTCGCAAGCGTTGAACGGGACTGTGTCTAAGGAGGCGACACCGCCGCCGCCGGCGTCTGGGGGGATGCAGTTTGTGTTCACGCATAGTGGGAGGTCGGTGGAGGCGGATCAGACACCAGAGGATGCGGGGATGGAGGATGGGGATGAGATTTTGGCGGTCGAGCTGATGGATTTGACGGACGGGCCTGGGACAGAAGAATGGGTGAGTGCATATATATGGGTTCTGAAGCGTTTACATATCCTTCGGCCTCCAGGACCAGCTCCCAGAACCACGGCGTCAGAAAATCGCCAAGAACTGGACGGAAAACCCTCACGAGCAAGTCTCACTTCCGTATACTTTAAAAGTACCTCTAACATTTGTTGCAGAGCAAAGCGGTCGCTAGAAGAGATCTTCGACGGCGTGTACGTATATGCACACTTCCCTTTTTTTCTCAACTGACACATGTTCTGTAGTGTTCGTGAACGACTGAAGGAAGTCCTCCGCCAATACGAGCTCCGGGAACGACATTTCGAATGCGTAATCCGATCGAAAGAGCTCGAGGTTCTCCTCTCGCGCGCGCGAGCCGCCGAGCAGAAACAGCTAGCCGAGGGCGAGAAGTCCCGTGCGGAAAAGCAAGAGGACGAGGTATGACTTCCATCTTTGCTTGCCCTTGAAAAGCAACCTAGGTTCCATTCGTCTTCCTTTCCCCCCTCATTTACCAGATCCAACAGCTCAGGAAGGATTTGGAGGACGCGCAGACGGGCCAGACGATGCTGATTGATAAACTGATACAGTGTTGTAAAGAGGTACGCCCAAGTTTTCTGGTGATGAACACGCCGCTGATAAGTCAGATCCAAATCGACAAGCCTAACGCCGAACGCACACAACGATTATTCGCGTCTTTGCGGGATGAACTGGAAAAGAGAACACCGAGAGGTCCAGGGACACCAGGGACAACGAAGAAACCGCCAACGAATGGTTCTGTGGGTGGTTGATACTGTATCTCTTCCTTCCGAAAGAAATGAATTCGGGGCCGTCCTTTTGATATATGAAAATGCTAAAAACATACACTACTTGACAGATTGATTCTTCGACGTCTAGTAAGTCCGTCCATTGTACCCTGGAGAGTATCTCTATACAAGGGCATCCAGCTCTTCAACCGCTCCAACGATTCCTGACTTGGTGAACGTTTTGCCTGTGACGTTCTCCAGTCCTTCCCCTGCATAGCTGACAAGGGGGGATATCTCGATCTCTACTCCCTCTTTGACAGTTGCTCCCGCGCTCTCTAGGAACCTCCTGTGCTGCGCCAACAAATCCTTGCGGCTCGTCTCCGGATCATCAGAGCCAGTGCCAGGTGCATTCTTCAGTGGGCTAAACTCCTCGTTCCTCGTCACCTCCAACACCTTGAACCTTTGCGTGTAAGGGAACACGTCAAACACGAACATTTCCAGCTTCATCCCGTTGGGTTTGCTCGGCTTCACCGTTTCGCCGGTTTCGAGATCCACATACGCGATCTTTTTACGAGCGATGTGGAACGCCAGCTCCTCCTCGAATGACTCCACAGAGTTCAAGTACTCCGTCGTGTAGAAGTGATTCGCAATATTTCCCGCCCTGAACGCTAACTCGCCCGTCTCATCCCGTCGCTCGGCCTGCTCCTTCGAGATCTCTGAATACTCCACAACGCTAAATTTGTTGCCGCGTAATGCGACAACACCAACAGACTCCGTAGGGTACGATTTTGGTACGACCTTCGCGGCGCAGTCGGCTTGGTTCTTGATACAGTACCCGAGGAACACAGGGTCTGCGACGCGGACGAGGCAGTTGTCAACGCAATAGGCATGTACGTAGAGTACTTTCCGGGCAGCGAGATCGGTGAGAACTGTACGGGATTTGTCGGTGGATGAGAGAGGGGAGCGGGTGGCGGCATAGAGACCTCCATTGCCGTCAGGGGCGACGGCTACACGGGAGGGAGTCTCGAGGAGTACTTTGCCCTCCATCGTAAGACATGGGAGAGTACCTGTTAAGGTATCAATTGGTGGGAGTTGACTACCGCGTCATGGAGAACCACGTACCTTGCTCGAAGAAGATGACGTTCTCGGGTTTGAGGCCGAAATACGAGTTTTGTTTGAAGTAGTTCTCCGTTTCACGACGCGTGGGGCCGCTAGTCATGACATACCAGGGAACTACAACACTCCCTGCAGTCTTTCCGAACTCTTCCTCCGCCAGTGTCTGTAGCCGAGCGATCCGCTCCGCCTGGTATTCGAAGAGAGACTTGTGTGAGGGCAGGCCGATGTCATAACACCCTTTGGGAGCGCTGCTTCCCAATCGTGTACCCTGTCCACCCGCCATGAGAAGCACGCCGACTTCACCACGCGAGATGGCTTCCACCCCAGCCCGTCTCCATGCCTCCTCCTTCGCTACATCGCCTACAGACTCTGACGCTGATTTAGGCAGGGGCTCTATAGGCTCGCTTTTGGTAGGGTCAGCAGCTTCTGCTTCTGCATCGACTGCTTTCTTGTAGATACGGTTGACGCGCTCGATGTCGAGGGCGTCGAGCTGTGACGTCAAGGCTGCACGGTTGGTTTCGGAGAGTGTGGGCCAGAACTTCAAGAGGTGGCCTTGACCTGCAGCATCGTAGCGTTCGCGGATACTTTCGAAGGACATGGTATGAATTGAAAGTGGGCGAAGAGAAAGAGATAAATTAAAGAAACGTTGTAGTAGGGGGGATGATTCAAGTTATAGGCATTTCGGTGTTTGCCGCCACACACGCTGGCGGCTGCTGTCACCGTGAGTCTCCCTCCCAACTCCATCCTGTGCGTTCCTGTTTGATCTCCTTTGCATCGCCTCCTCGCGCCCAAGGGATTTAGGTCGCAGCGGTCAAGGTTTCACCATGCATCCAGGTTGCATCGCCTGATGCTCGTACCGTACCATCGCACCTTGACGTAACTGGAAAGGGTATCGCGGTCAGAACGCGCAGGTTGGACCAAGGTTGGACACACAGGACGCGGAGGCTGCCAATTGGCGCCTCAT
>CEMG01173193.1:0-10101 GCA_001179705.1 Baeospora myosura
AATAAACTGCAGATCTGTAGTAATCATTCCTATGCCACCGCTTCGTCGATCTGTTCACAAAAACTGCTGTATGGTTCCAGGATATCGTGTTGTAGGCGTTAGCAGTTATCTAAACAAGATAAAGTTCCTCAACTCTAAAATAACAGTATTGCTTCTACTCAAACCACCATCACGTCTGCTTGCACTGGCTTCACATCCCCTGTTGCAGCAGTCCTTCCACGGGATTGTACAGAGCGTCTATGATGTATTGCAATCGCAGTCCGAGCGATCCATATCCAAGATGCCATCGCAGAGACGGCGGCAGCTTGCAACAGATCTGGCTCTGATTGGTCTCAATGTACGGTAAGCCTTAGCTCGCCGTGATTGGTGCTTTAGTATCAATGGGATTGTCTTGCGGCTGTGGATCCACAGATAGATAGATGTTACCCGCCGGCGCTCTTGTTGCCAACCTACAATCAGGGCTAACCGGTATACCAATTTTAATAGGACTGCATATCTCGTGGACGTAGTTGCCTGCCAAAATCCTGTCGTGGCGTTTTCGACCATCCTGCAGAGTCTTCGTCAGGTAAAACTATTCGAGGATTTCATGAAATAGCACTCGAAGCTGATAATTTACCTCGGCATATAGAAACTCTCGATCTTCACTACTGTGGTCCATCTGTATGAACCCTCCTCTGAACAGTCTTTCTTTCTCAACGTCCCGCTGTTCCTTGATGCTCATGCAACGCCCAATGCTACCGCGGCAAACGAAAACTCAGTATCTATGGCTGTCAATTCCAGCAGAACTTCATTTGTCCTGCTCACCGCCGACGGCCCTCCCAAGCTCGTACGTATAGCACACTGCGTCTAGAGCTGCGCTGACCCGCTTTGTGTTGCAGCTTTCTCAAGCACCAGCAGATGTTGTTGCGACCATCGAGGATATGCGGATCCAGCTCATTGGGACGACTACCAGCTCCGAATCCTCCGATGTCCCCCTTTCGATCACCCTGGCGCCAAATTTGACGCCTCGAGTCACTGTACCTCTAGCTGCAATTCTATTGGAATACCCCGTTGCATACGTTCCGAGTTCCTCTGACCCGGAGCAGGCGACGTTTTTCCTCAGCCGGGTTACCATGGATGTCTATCAATGCATATTGACATGGCACCATTCATCGAAGGGTTCAACCTCACTTCCGAAACCCATCGAGCACACTCTATTGAAGTTCTCTTGCCCTTCTGATCTTACAGCGAAAGACCCCGACCGTTGCGACCCCCGCCCTCCACGAATCCTGGCCGGTCTGGCGTCGACTTTCGACACCCGCTTGGAACGTCTAGAGGCCGGTCCAAAGCTCGCTGTCCGACACACTACAGAGACCTTGGATAGAGTGGCACTGTAGAATTATGAATAGGTGTCTGATAGCATCTACAATAGCTTTCAAGGAAATTGATCTTCGAATATACATGCCCCGCCCCTACTCAACAACGATATTGATAATCTTGATGTCCTCGTAGGGTTTGTCTGAATTACTTGTCTTCACGTTTTCGATGGCATGGATGACCTCCAGACCAGATATCACACGTCCAAAGATCGTGTGCTTTTTGTCCAGCCAAGGAGTAGCAGTAGTCGTGATGAAGAACTGTGATCCGTTGGTACCTGGGCCCGCATTTGCCATGCTGACGGTGTAAGGTCTAGAAATACGCAAGCACGATGAGTGGGGATCAGAACGAGAATGAGACCATCACACACCTATCATGTTTCAGATCGTCAGAGAATTCATCCTCGAACTCTCTGTTCCAAATAGATGTTCCGCCTGTGCCATCGCCCAGAGGGTCACCGGTTTGGATCATAAACTTGGGAATCACTCGGTGGAAGATCACCCGCTCGAAGTATCCACTGCGAGAGTGACCCACGAAGTTCTCTACAGCCTTGGGGGCTTGTTGCGGGAAGAGGCGCATATGAATGTCTCCGAGCGTCGTGTGGATCGTGGCGGAGTCTGCGAGAGGGGATGGGCCCCTTCCGGCGACAGGAGCAGCGGTTGCGACGTTCTGCTCTTCTCGGGTAGGACGCTCGTTAAAGACGTCTCGGTCGCCCGATTTGGTGTCCCTACAAAAATGGAAAGAAGGGTTCAATATTTTCGACAATGTCGGCAGAAGTAATCGCGTACTCAGGTTCAGATCGGGTGAACATGTAGAATCTTTGGCGCTTGTATCCAGAGCAGAATAGCGTTGGATCCCGTACGCTTTTGTTGGCTAGGATGGGGTTGGCCGAAGCAGCCATTGCCTGTTAAAAATGTATGATGAGCATAGGAATACTGGAATGTGAAACGGACAAACCATGCTGGTGATATTCTTCTTCGATGGGGCGCCTTGATAGAGACTGAGGTTCAAAAAGCGGACAACCTCGTCCTTGCCCAATAGTCGCACAACACGATTCGTCACAATGTTCACCACTGCATTCAAGATCAGTTAACACAGGCGAGAAGGAGTTGGGCAATGATTTCACCTTTGATCCCAAGCAGTGATGGGTAGATGACGAACGACCCGGTTTCATCCCAGACAGCATTGCTCCATCGTCCAGGAATTCGGCCATCAGGTCCTGGTAGCTCGAGCTCCCTCTCCATCGCAAGCCGTCGACCAAACTCCATGTCCTCCACTTTGTATACCGCCGTTCCAGCCTGTTGCATCTCTTGTATGGCGGCAAGCGATTCGTCGTACTTGCGCGTCAACTTGCCTGTCAGGAACGAGAACACTCTGATTTGTCGGTCGGGAAGAGAGAAGGTGACGAAATTAGATGAGTCGGGGGATATAGTGATACATGTTGGTAAAGCTTTTGACTGCATTCATAGCTGAGATTAGTTGATCATAGACACATGAGATATTGCAGTGGCTGACCTTCTTAAATTCATACAAATCTGTCTCGCTCTTGTACGACCAGAGGCCGTGGATGTTTTTCGGCAGTGTGAATGGTTCGATAGGTTGCCAGTACTCTATGAATCCTCCCTCATCTGCGGACACTACGGTGTCATACCTGTCACTATACTGTGAATGAATGACGATGAGCTCAAAACAATGGAGATAAATTTTGATACCAACTCACACTCATTATGTGAACAGGAAAACGGTGGAGAGTCTCGATGGTCTCCAGAGGAGTGTCTCCTCCACGGCCATCATATATTCGAATTGTACCCGAAGTAGAATCTGAACTGTACATTCGTTAGTACTCTTTCCCGAATTATGATAATCGAATAACCTACACAGCTAGAAGAGCCTGAGCCTGACCGCGTCGATGCACCCAGCAGCACGAGTGTGGAGTGAACCCCAGCTTAATGATATTGATCATGTCTAGGAAGCGGATAAGCATACACAGCAGCACCACGTCCAGATCACCACGCACCGAAATTGATTACATCGAAGACTTTCGCATTTCCATCCTCTGATACACTGGCAAAGAGCTGCCCATCTACGCTCGCAGACACAGCGACCACGGGCTGGAGATGGGCGCGGTAATGTTTCACAAACTCAACGCCGGCCTCTTGCTTTTTCCAGAGCTTCAGATGCCCATCGACAGAAGTGGTGATCAAGAAGTCAGTCCTGTGAGAAGTTGAGAGGCCGTTTCATATGAAGAAAAGGGTCGAGGGTACTTCGTCACAACACAGAAGTTGATTGTATCTCGGTGCATGAAGCTCTTGTTGTACTGGTCGGCGTCTGGCAGGTGTTCCAGATACAAGCGTTCATGGGGAAGAACTAGGAGAATATGTCTGTGTCTCTTGAGGCCCTACAACCACATAATGTAGAAGTGAACGCACCCTTTCTCTTTTTCTTCGCGCCTCCGACTGCATCAACTGGCATTGGCATTGGACCGACATCGTCGTCGTCGTCGTCCTCTTCTTGCACTGCTGCATTGACCACGGCCTCGTCCGCATCGTGCTTGTCATCTGTGCCATTGCGACCGCGTTTGCCTAACACAGACTCACCATGGTCAGGTTCGGCCATTGTTGTCGAAGTTGGAGGATGAGTGTCGGAGTTGCTATATTGGGGTGCACCTCTTGACAAACAACCACCACGATGAACTCTCTTGTCATTCTCGCAACGGACCCTCTGCGACGCAAAGTCGTCTCTAAACCCCCCACAACGGTGTCGTACATCGGCGCTCTTCCACTTGAACTCATTGAAATCATTATCGACTACTGTCATGATGACAGAGACACGCTTCTCGCATGCAGTCGTGTATGCAAATTCTGGCTGCCGTCATCCAGATACCATCTATGGGCGGACCTGAGGCTGGATTTCGAAGTCGCCTTACGATTCTGCCGCCTTCCTTATCTCAAGCGACGGTCCATTTGTGCCCATCTTCGCGACCTGGAGATAGTTGTTGACGATAGTCTGGGATCGGCATCTTGGATTGACAAGGCTCTCCAGCAAATGTCTGGCCAAACCAACAATTTGGGCATTGTCCATATACCCGACATTCAAACCGCCTATCTATTCATTCCCTCTGTCTCCTCCACCGTTTCGAGCACCGTCCACCTGACACTCGGGATCGACACGAGGGAGAAGAACCAGTTTGGTTTGGGGGATTTCTTGGCCTCATTCCCTATACTCACCACTTTCGCGGCGTATGGTATCTATGATGATGCAAATCAAGCTCTAGGTCTCCCAGACAGTCTTCGTGCTCTGTCCCTATCGTTTGGAAATCCAGACGGTACGGGCATCTTCATTGGCCACATGGTTCGCTGCAAACGCGTTCCTCCGCTATCTGCGCTACACGTAGCCTGTTCAGGCCCCGCAGCGCAGCTGGATGCGTATCTTGACATGCTTCGAAATTCTTTGGAGCACTGCGCATTTGATTTCTGGGATACCAATTCTGGTCCACGGTTCCCTAATTTCGCGGCGATCAACTTGAGTCCTCTCAAAAACCTCCAATCTTTGAGGTGTTTGCTAGGGAATAATGCCAAGATCCATGATGCAGTGTTCACGCTGAAATCTGTCACTTCCGCGAATATATGGCTCATCACCGTTGACATATCACAACTCACGTTCTTCCTCACTGCTTCGAGCGACTGGTCCGACCTGGACGAGGTTCTATCCTCTCGTTTTCCCGCGGAGACAACGATCATCATCGTTACCAGGGACGATGGAGACTTCATCAGGACAGTGTTGCCTATTACACTGGCGCGAGGAAATCTTCACATCATGCTGCCGCCAGTACTGAAGCATCAGCAGTGGATTTTTTCCTCGTGGAGAGAGGGGCCACACAGTCCTCGCTCTGGCTGTCGCCGACTTCAGCCACTACGCACATATTCAACCATCGACCGTTTGCGTAAAGCAGTCAGTTCTTGGCGGCTGCGCTAATCACCAAGGACATATGCATTATTGCACTGGTACTTGTCTTTCGCGATCATTGACATCCCGCAAATCAGTCAAGGCAAATAGATACTGTGTAATTTATGCTATCTTACATACACTGACGATTAGCTGCGACTATGGTACAATACGTACACCTTTGTATATACTAAATGAAAGAGGAATCTATCCAAAAGACGGTCAGGGATGGGAAAGAAATTAAGATCTCTCGGCGTGGGCCATGTTAATGAATTTGAATGAACTGTCGAGCCATGACATCGTCTCAGACGACCTGTCGCCACGGATAGACAGGTTGAGGCTGGATCACCGCATATTGAGTTCACGCCCTGACTTCAAGAGTCGTTCGACGGTCCCAGTCCAGTCGACCCCCTCTCCATTGCCAAGCGTGGACCGTTTTTTCCGGGGTCTGCCTCCGCCTGGACCGCCTGAGAAGCTGGTTCCAGTGGCCTGCCGTGCCAGATGTTTGACCTCGCCAAAATCGGAGGTGGCTTGTGCGCGAAGAAATGCAGCATTTCTGGCACGGTGTGTCAAACAATTGGGTTCAACGTAGCCATCCAAGGAGCCCAGGTAAGTTTTAGGTGGACCAGCTTGCATGGGACTGCCATCCTGCCATAGAGAACCACCATTGGTCTTGGCGAGGATTTGCGTGATATCGTAGCTTTCGCCTGGAGGGATGGGTATGGGTTGAGATGGAGTGACACAGGGCATGTCGACTTCCTTTCGGAGCACTCGATCGACATCGACGGCGGAGAAGAAAGCCACTCCCTGGGGAAGATCGTCCATGCCAAGCTTATACGAAAATATGCTTCTTGTCCACAAGTTTGCAATCTGTAAGGCGAGTGCAGCCCGGTACTTGTCCTCGTCTCGAACAAGATAACGCAACTCGTCATGTACCGAGATAAGAAATCGCGCCTTGATGTCGTAAGCCTTGAGAAGGTGGTCCATTGACACGATGAGGAGATGAAGGTAGTCAACCCCAGAAGATTGGACTACCCAATTGATCCTCGAGGGCATGTAATCCGCGCCAAATTCCACAGGGAGAAACTCTTTCGACAGAGCCTGAGTTACGCCACACCCCAATGCAGGCGTCTGTGGCTTATCTGACATAGCGATCTCCTCGAGCTTGTTGAACAAGTAACTCTCCGTTCCCCCATACCAGAACTTCCTATCGAATATATCCGTTCGATGGGTGTTCTTGCCTTTCGTGGACGCATAGAGGTTTTCTGCCAGCTTTTGGGCCTCCTCGGGTAACATCCCGGAGTTGCCTTGGAGGAGGAGTAGCACAGCGTGTCGCATGCCTGCACCGTAAATACGGGAGTAATTGAAGACCTTTGCCTGATCTCTGGAGATACCCAAGATGCTCGCAGTCTTGGAATGCAGATCTGTTCCGGCAGATTTGGTACCTTCGAGAGTCATCCAGCCAATGGCTGTGGCACCATGAAGACCGAATTGTGCATCCCCCATGCAACTCGAGATCCACAACTCTTCGGAGTCGACATCTGCCCCGACAATGGCGTATCCAGGAGGTGCACGGACCATGGCTTTGAGCTCTGACCCGACGCGGTTCTTTTTTGCGTTACTCGCAGTCAACCACGTCTTCTCAATAGCGCGCCTAGTGACCGTACCCATCGTAATCATCTGAGGGAGGATGATCCCCCATTTCTCCGGCCGTTTCTTGAGGCTTACTTCGCCACTGCCGACCACCGTCCCTTCCAGCTCGTCTACGTCAGATGCATCTTGCTGCACTTCAGCCGGAGGGGGGAATCCCATGTCCCAGCCCTTGCCTTTCGGGTCCTGCCACCCTACCATCTGGTTCATGATGCGGTCTCTCGCACTAACCCAGTAGCTGCACTGGACATTCACATCCACTACCTCCTTGGCGTGTTTCCCCGCAGCACCCTTCAACACGCCATCCATGGCAAACTTCATGAATCCCTTGCCCAAGGGACTGCCTACATTGGCCTTTTCCCCATCCTTATGTGGAAGCTTATAGAAAGCGTACCCGCCACGGAGCGACGCTTCCGCGAGTGTATCATCGGCGGGATCGTAAAAGCTCAAGGGGGTAAGGCGTTTGAATCGATCCTGTATCGAGCTGGGCGAAGAATCTGAGGATGAATCGGGCGTTTGCTCTGGAGAAGAACCCGGGACGCGGAAGATCCAGCCGTGCTCCCGAGAATGGAATAGAGGGCAGTCATGCCACGACATCTTCAGCAGAAGAGGGGATATTCGATTTCGTATGGTGATGTCCAAAGTGCCTGGAGGCATGTCTTTCTTCGGTTTTGTGAGCTCCCAGTACCACTTTGGCCAATACACTGGGGGAGGTTTATCTGGCTTTGGCGAGGATTTACGAGGCTTCTTTATTTTTAAAGGGATCACCTTTTCGCCGTTACCATCCACCTCAACCGCTTTCCAGTTCAACTGGCTCAACCAAGGGTCGGTGGCGACATTTTCTTCGCCAGCGCCCTCTTCTTGAACTTGGCGTGCCAAGGAAAGAAGGTCGTCTCTGACAGCATCGTCTCTTTCCCCTGCACTCAACCTCTCCGCTAAACCGATATCGCAGGTGCCAATCTCCCCTCCATCGCCGTTCAGATAGCGCAGAATGTGTTTCGAGGAAAGGATAGTAGTGGTCTTCTTCCCCTTAGAGGTGCTGAGTCGAGCGATATTGTCGGAAAGGTCCAGGTAATGCCACCGCTCCTTGTCGTTGTACAGCAATGGACGGTCGAGGTAGGAGAGCCGCAACAACAGAGGAGCAATTCGTTCCAAACTTTTCTTCGAGAATGGATCTGAGACAAAGTCCAAGTACCATTCGGGCTGCGATGAAGCGGAGGACGATGAGTCGTGATCCTGGACGGCGGGGATCAGCTGAAAAGATGATCAATGAGATAGCACGAATAGGGAGTGTTGAAAAATCCTACCTCCTCCTGTGAAGACTCGTCTACGGGCTCCTCAACTGCTTCCTCGGGCGGAAAGATTCCACGACTCTTCCCAGCAACCTTGGGTGTCCAGTCCAGTTGACTAAGCCACACGTCGTTGCGCCATGCACCGCTCTTGTCAGTGTCGAGAGCTTCCCTTGCCAAATCCGCCAATCCGTCTCTAACTTTCCTCTCCATCTTCATATATACGCCCTCTGCGGTCTCTATATAGCGTTCCCATTCCTGGTTCACTGGCAAGAATCCACTTCCCATGGTCAAGATGCCAGCGAAGCTCACTGGGTGCGGGCAGGCCGTCAAGAATTGCGGCAGCACTTTGCTGTACACACAATGTGTGACATAGACATCTGACGCGCAGTAAGTCATATAATCAGAGATGCTGGCGAGGATATCGGCCGGAGTAGCTGTCATGAAGTCGCTGCGAATTTCCTTGGATATATCGATCGAGCAATGGAGCTTGGCAACATCTACAAGAGAGTTGGCTGATGTCAGGTCCTCCCAGCGTTTTTGGGTGGATTCGGGACTGTCCTCTTCGTCCAAGGAGGGAGCCGTCGCGTCATATGCTGCATTGTCGGCTGTCTGACCAGCGGCGGGAGCGAGCGACGCCTCCAACCCTGGGAGGGATTGCTGTAGGTCATCTAGAAGTCGCTGTAATTGGGATTTCTTTTCCTCGTTGACTTCCTCGACGAGTTGCGTTTGGACATCATCCATTAGATGAAGGACGGCCTCAAACGCTTCGGTCTTGCGCTCCTTCGCGTCATCCTTGTTCTTCCTGTGCTTCATCCACGCAGGCCGTTGGTGCGATGAGATGCCCTTGACAGCCACATGCAAGGCCATGGTGTCTATAAATCTATTGCGCGTTCCATCTAAATGATACTCCTCCTGGATGCGTCCACGGTCGTACGACACATTGTGACCAACGACGACGCGCGGAATGTCGGCAGGGCCAAGGGGGATGAGGTGATCAGGGTTGGAGGATTCGGGATCCAGGATCCAGGGTGATAACCAGGCATACCATGCGTTGGGTGATGCAGCACAGGCTATGATAGGAAACTGATGGTACTTTGGCATAGTTTCGACATCGAAAGTGAGTAACTGTTCTGGTTGGCCATTGTGCATCGGATACGGAACATGCTCAGAGAAACTGGAGCCGTCAGACCTGTGGTGGTATTTGGTCCACCCTGACTGAATATCCCAATTCTCTGGACGCGGGGGTAGTTCTGCGTCTATGAAAGACTTTGCGAGAGACATGTAGGGTTCTGAAGTGGACATGCCAATGCGGTGGAAGTGCTGCAGTAGATTACTGCCCTGGAGGGGAGGGAGAGTGAAGTCTGTCGATGGTAATACGGAGGACTGTGTGGGGTCAAGGTCATGGCTGGATAGATGCTCGAGTGCAATGTTCGTGAAGGAGGATGGGGGAGATGGGAAGGAGCAGTTCTTGAAGATTTGTTCGTGAAGGCTTCGAGATAAAAGTTGCACTCCGGCAGCGTTTCGTTTGACTGTAGGAAAATATGAATGATGCACATTGAAATTCACGGAACGTTTAAGACTCGCCATGGTTGGGAGTCGGTACCCCATCTTTCGTTTTATGAGCTGCAAGCTTCTCATCCTCCTTGTACTTGAATGTGGCTGGTGACGGTTTGGAGGAGGTGACATTGGGACGCAGTTGCTTTTGTTGCAATGCCTGAGCTGTGGCTGCCGAGGCAACATGAAACCACCGACGCGAATAAAGATTTGCCCCTGTGATTCTGTGAGCAGATCTCAGCATGAAGAGACCATGCAGGATGACCAAAGGTTGAAAAAACAAAATATCAAGTCAGAAACAAGT
>CEMG01173280.1:0-10939 GCA_001179705.1 Baeospora myosura
ACAGTTCGCAAAGCGTACAAAAAGAAAGCTCTTCAAACACATCCCGATAGGCTCCCTCAGGGGGCCACTGCGTCACAGAAGGCTTACTCCGAGGAAGAGTTCAGGAAGGTGTGTTTTTGGTGCTCCACCGCGCAGTCATGTCCTGACAAGATCTCTTCCAAGGTTAACAATGCTTATGAAGTGTTAAATGATACCCAAAACCGAAGGGTATGTTGAATAGGTATCTATGCCTTATCTCGCACTCAACCACAACGAACAGGTATACGATCTTCATGGTGTATGGCCTCCGCCCGAGCCAGAACGGCCCGAATTCACTTCGAGGGACAGGCCCAGTCGACACAGTTCGCACCATCAGTCTCATTACAGGAGTCCACCTCGGAGTGCTACATTTCCAGACCCTTTCTTCCAGCGGTCAGACTTTGCGTTCACTGATCCCTTTGTGCTTTTCAATTCCATGTTCGACGAACAACTCCCCCGGCAGCGTCATCAATCCCAGTATAATTATGGGCAAAGCCGTTCTGCGCCGTGGACCGACGATCCTTTCAGTAGAGCACCAATGTTACACTCTGGCATAAGCAATCTTGTTGCGAACATATTTTCGGAGGTCAACCGAGAATTCGGGGCTCACAGCGGGTTCCACCACTCTTTCCCTTCTTCTCCAGCTCTAGTTATCTCTCCAAACGAAATGGGTGGAGGTCGCTGGGCGAGCCAGAGCTCAATGACTCAGATTATCAATGGCGTTACGCACAGTATCACAAAGCGTCGCGATTGGGATGTAAGTTCTGTTTTCAGTGCTTCTTCAGTCTTGATGTACTGATACCGCGCTTGCAGGGAAACGAACATGTTATCAAGACGTATCCTGACGGACGTAAAGTTCATACGATCAACGGAGTCGAGCAAGCGACCGGATACCTCCCACCTACCGAGTCGCGAGACAGGCTGCCTCCTCCAGACCTGGGTCCATCACAAATACACGGTAACGGCGAATATGCACTTCCTCCTCCGCCTCCATACTCTGGATCTCATCGTTCCGGTTTCGGTAATGCTGGTGAGTGATGTCAGTTCGGATGCTCCATTCTCTTTCAATGCTCAGGATCGATCAGGTCGTCCGGAGCCAAGCCACACCCACGGACACCACCGCAGCAGAACACGTTCTGATCGTAAGTCTGAGTCAGTTATTTCTATCTACATCGTGTTTTCCTCACTTTGCCGCGAACCGCCCAGACTCCTCGATGCACAGCAGTCTGTTCAATGACAACGGTAGGTCTCACGGTCATCGCGTGCACAGGTCACACTTCATACCTCTAGGTACAGCGCCTGTGATACCTCCTCCTCCGGTTGACATGACAAGGCGCGATATACCACAGCCTCCTGTCGACATGACGAGACATGATACTCGACCAGGCAGGCACTGGTGGTCCCGCAATGGGTCTACAAATTGAGCGTATCGATATCGACTTCACTACTGTAATGATTTGTACTATACCTTCCCGGGCGTCTTAGTAGTACATACTTCCTATCCTCGTTCACTGTAGCTATCCGATCGTTGTACGTCTTACCGTTGCTTTTTAGTTGTACACATAATGCTCTGTTTCTGTTTTGCCTGTTTTCGCCGTCGTGTTCCTAATCAAATGAAATATTCTCTGATATGAGATTGACATGATGATGAGAGGCATCCGAGATGAGGGAATGATAATAAGAGACTTCATACATGCCATTCATCATATGTAAGTAGGTACAGTGCATCCCTTCTACGTCGAGGGGGAAGGGAGAAATAGTTATGTCGTATTGAAAGACAAGGATTGGATATACTGAATAGTTGGAGGTTGTGACTGCCGCAGCAGGATATAAGTACCTCTGAATCGCGATAAGATACAATGGTGATTGCGTGTGATAGATGGCATAAATGAAAGACATGCGTGCATGATAACGGCACCAGCGAACGAACGAGGTGAGATTGCAGTAACAGATGAAGGAGCGATGAAGAGAAACGATAGAAACAGCAGGGAAGTCAGAGTGAGAGACCGCAAAGCATAGAGAAAGAAGATAGCGAAATCAATCCACACAAAAAGAAAAACCAATATGAAAAGGTGGAAATCATATCACTGTTGTCGTCCGCGATTGCACTGGTGGGAATGCGGAAGACATGGGTGAGACCTGTGGCTGGCCATTACCATCATCTAGCGTCGATGAAGTAAGTGGTGGTGGGACACTTGTACTTGGGGTGGCAGGCGTAGCCGTGATGCTTGCGACTTTCCCGATAAACCATGACTGTCACCTCGAAGTCAGTGAAAAGTCGACGGCGATGAAGATAGGAAAACATACTGGTACCCAACCGCGATCACCACCTTCTTCCTTGACAGCCTGATAGACGTAACAGCGTGAGGTTGTGTACAGTGGTAAAGGGAGAAGACACTGACATATGACCAATGGTTGTACCGCTTGAAGACCCTCAGAGAATCATCCTTCGCCAGATCCAACTCTTCTTCTCCTTTCTTCTTGTAATCCATCAAAGCAATACCAGGGAAGCTTGTTGATATGATGCTCAGCGGCAGGATAGGTGTCTTGGACACTGGCGTCTCTGGCGGTGATCCCAACGTCGCACTCTTTGCGGCATTGGCTTCTGCGATGGCTGAGGCAACCGGGACATTTGTCTCGAGGAGACATCCAGCGGGGACCCAACCTTGTTTAACGATGTCCGTGTCTACAATGCCGGAACCTGTGGGGTCTCGCTGGACCACCCACCAGCCTCGCGCTCGCGATAAAATCACGAAAGTGTCACCCCTATCACATGAGGGCCTTGGTCAGGCACGCGAAGGAAAGAAGATAATGAAAAACACTAACACCACAACATCAAACTCATCCTCCTGCTCGGCCATATATGGGTAGATAGCAACGGCATATGATACCCCTGACGTAGACGCGACGGGCATCTCTCTGCCACTGCTCAGCGGTTGCTCGCCAGATTCAGCAGGAGCGCCTCTGAGCTTTGCCAAGTCGTGAGTGGAACCGACGACGGTGGCCCCTGTCATTGTCGTTGAAGTCGACAGATGTGATTTGCCAATACTGCCAGCAGACCCAAGGCCAGCACTTTCCTCCGCGCGAGGGTCTACAGAAGGCGACGCGATGCCTAGCTCAGGCCATCCAGGTTGCGGACTCAAGCCGCTCGGTAGAGATGTCGGTGCGCCGAGATCGGGAACCTCTAATTTTGGTGGCCGGTTGAGAGTGCGAGTTGTCGATGGTTTGCTGTGTCCTGAAGTCGCAGCAGTCGCTGATGTGTCCGTGCTTATGATTGAATTGGCTTTGCGCGCTGCATGCTTTTGTTGCGCTACAACAATCGGTGACCGAATATCTTTGATATGCTTGAGCATGAAGACAGGATTCTTCTTCGCGTCTTTCAGTTTTTGGAAGAGAAGGAGGGGCTTTTCGTCGTAACTCAGACATCGCTCAATTCGGTTGCCTACGGAGCACGCGTTGAGTGACCATCAGACTTCGACGGGACTTGTAGTAAACGCACCTGGGGCGCCATAACATATGAACATAGCATAATTCTCCCAGTTATCATTGTTGATGCGGTATTTCTTCAGAGCGGCTGGTAGGACTTTCCATGTTGGATCATCCAAGCTAACTTTGAAGCTCTTGAGATTATCTGAGCTGTCTTGTCGAACCGGCTTTGGAGCGGCCTGTTGACCCAATTTCGGCGAGTCTGAGGGCCCGGGCTGTGTCTGTGCCTTCTCAGGTACTGTGGAAGTTGACGGCAGTGGCGATGGGCCGGGGGCACGTAATGGAGGAATGTCATGTTCCAGTCGCTGGGGTGAAGGATGAGGCGTTTCGTCTCTCTCGAGCTTGGTTGGTGACTTGTTTGCCTTTGGGGAATTGGCCCATTTGAATGAAGGTTGTCTTCGAAGGGTGAGAGACTCATCCTGAGTAGTTCCAACATGGTTCACAAGAAGGTCGGTGACGGAGATGAAAGGGAAACTCACAGATCTGCCTAAGGAATCTCTAAGACTGTTATAATCTTCCAGGAACGACTGCAATGTGGTGTAGAGATTGCGGTTCTCTTCTTCAAGATTTCGCAATCGCTGATCTGTTCGGAAGCAAGCACATGGTCAATAGACATCCTGGAAACCGGTGGAGGCAACGAACCTTGGCCCTTGACCATTGTGTGCAATTTCTCTACTGTCACGCTTTCCGAACGTTCCGGGGCCTCCGCTACGATTAGAATGTGAGACGAGTCGTGGATTGAGAAGTTCTGAATGCTAACAAGGTGGGACATAATCCTCCGCTGACATTGGAATGTTGTGGGCTACTTTAATGTTGTAGATCGCTTTGAGGATAGCTAGCCTCTGTCCAATAGTTGTTATGCCGACGTCCTTGAGGGCATCCGAGTCCATAATGCATAATATATCCCCAGATATTCTGTGTTCTGTTTGAGACCATGTCAGAGGTGCGACGGCCAATGCTAGACACTGTAGTCACGGCAGACCTTTAATCTGTGCTTCATACTGAGGGTACCCGAGACTTGTGAGCCAGTTCTGAACGTCAACCTCGTCCCATTCGACGATGCTACTTCGTTCACCGGCAGGGAGGTCCATGGTGGTTGAGGGAAAAGGTGAAGAGCAAATGGCGCAGACGGTGTTCTGAATCGGGGAAGTAGCTGCAACCGACACGTGACCAAAAGAACTGGATTCCGAAAGTTATTCGACGACGGAACCGTCGGAGAGCTTCAGCTCTCTACATGTAAAGTTCACTCGTCTACTGGGTTATATGGACGATCCTTGGGCTAATGCTTGGGGAGACCCGGTGAAGCCAGTTCTACCATCTGTCTCTGTCTCTCCCGTCTGGTCGAGCGAGGCACAGACACACGCTAGCGACCATGATCAAGAAGACGACATAGGCAGACCATCCTGGTCCACCGGTGCCCCAGTACAGTGGGAAGAACCTGTGGATAATCATTCATCTCTTTGGAATAGCTCTCCTTCGAAAGGATGGGAAGCTAAATCATCCCCGTACGAGGATATTCCCATTGGCAAACTTTCCTCGCCAGATCTCGCGACTTCAACCTCGACACCTGAACCTGAATCTGAACCGGAGACAGAGGTGTCTCCGCCTCAGTCTTTATCTTCACGCCCTCCTTCACCTCCGGTCTTACCACCCTCAATATCATTTCCAGTGGACGAAACTTCAACAATCGAGATCACCTCGCATGAAGAAGAAGTCTTGACGGCCTCAGAGGCCCCGCCTAGCCCAGACGCCTTTGGCACTTTTGAGGTGGGTCTTGAGACGGACGAAGACGCGGAGCTCGACCCATGGAGTCCTTCCGGTGCTACATTCGCTCCCAACGAGTCCGATGGCTGGAACGCAGCTTGGACGCCTCCGGGTGCCAGCGACGCACAGGAGACGGACGCGACGGACGGAGTGGATGAATGGGAAGCTGCAAAACAGCAAAAGGAAAAACAAGATCGATATGTTGTGGGTCCAGGTCCTCAATTAATCATTCTCTACTTAGTTGTCTCAGCCTCCAGAGTTGTTAATATCCATCCTTCGCCAATTTGAGGAAATGTCACAAGAATTATGGGCCGAAGTTGACCCAGTGGAATCCACGAGTAAGGACAACGTCACGGATTCTGCGCGTGGCCGTCTCAGCGGCATAGAAGACATCGAACGCCTGTGAGTACTTTGGGACGTCTATTTGACTTGGACTATATTCACATTTTGAATAGGACTCCTGCAATTACTAGACTTATTCCTACGGACCTTTCCTTGCAACCGGTCATACCCTTCCCAAAGACTTATACCTCCAAGAGTATGACTGACGCTTTACGTCTCACCCGCCATGTCCCATTTGTACGCAATAGTCCAATGGCACATTATACATCGTCAAAGGGGTCTACCGCATGGGAAACATCCGTTAAATCCAGACCGGAATTGGCATCAGATGATTTCTTGCCTCCTGGCTGGCGTGTCATGGAGAAAGAGAAGGAGAAGGAGGTTGCTATTGACCCTATGAAAAAGCCAAATGGTGGCTTGTTGTCTTTCTTCGGACGCCGAGTATCCACACCGCCTGTCAGTGGGAGGGAGCGTTCCATGTCGCCAGCTCCACAAATGAGCAAGACAAGTTCGGAGACCCCTCGAGTCAGTGTGGACAGTATTCCCAAAACACCCACCACCTCCTCCCCTTCGCAAGAGACACCGACTCATGTAGCTTCTTCTTCTACGTCCTCGGTTGCTCCCGCAGTGCCTGCAGTCGTCCTTCCGTCGACTTCCGACGCTTCGGTCGAATCCATTCCTTCCAATGAACCAACGCCACCACCATCGGCCGTTTCTAGATTTCTCAACCGTTTCTCACGTTCTAAAACGTCCGATTCAAGCCAGCGCAACTCTCTCGTCGCTCTCTCATCAGACGATCTCGAGTTTCTCTCAGACATTGTTCCTAGTGTCGCTGACAACATGGATGGCATGCAGGATGATGCGCAGCTCAGGGCTTTGTCGAATATGATTCAATCCTCCCCTGTGCCTACCAAATTACCTCAACCTTTAGCCCCGCCGCCTCGGCCTCCACCGCAAACGACACGATCGTCTCAGAATGAGGGTCCCTCATCTGTTATAAAGGTTGTCCCCGAGGTGTCATTCTTCGACCAACCTTTCTTGCAGCCCACTCCTCCATCATCAGCAGCTCCTGCAGTTTCCCTTTTACCATCCTTCCAACCTCCATTGGCACCGGCCCCATCACGACCTTCCACATCTGGTATACCAGCAATGCAGGTTATGCAGCCAATTGCACCGCCTTTGTCGTCAGTTTCTTCACGTGGCGGGACACCCGCAGAGATGCCATCAACGTTCCGATCTGCTACGCCGACAACGAATGCACCTATTCCTCCACCTCCAAGACGAGTGCCAACTGCGATAATGTCTAGCATACCCTCCTCCAGTGCATCACACATCCCTAAGTTACCATCAGCATTCACTTTCCCACCTCCTCCATCTTTGTCCAGATCACACACACCCGTCCCAAATTCGTTGCTCGGTGATCTATCTTTGCAACCCGCTGCTTCCACTTCCGCAAGCGCCGTGAAGCCCCAGCCATCGTTGTTCGACGATGATGACGATTTCTCCGACTTCCACTCACAACCCGCCCAACCTGACTCGTCATCTTTGTATGACTCGAGTTTCTCTTCTTTGTCGTCGGATCAGAGTCTGTTCTCCGGTGCATCCACAGCTTCAAACCCTGCGAACATGTTTGATGACTTTGACGACTTCGTTTCCTCTCCCATACGCACACCATCTCCACCTAAACCACCTGCCAAATCATCTTTGCCGCCCCCGCCTCCGAAACTCGCATCTTTACCCCGTCCCGATGCCCCTCGTCCGACACGTTCCTCGTCGCCTCCACAGCAGACTCATCAGCATAAGCGGAAGACGTCTCAAGCTATGGAGCATCAGCGGACCCTGAGTCTCGTCGAGACTGCTGCGGCTCGAGGAGGAAGATGGCCTGCCCCTGCCTCACCCCTTCCGCCAACGTTGGCGCCTCCCAATTCCCAGAAGCCTTCTCACAGTTTCGATCTCTTAGATGGGGGAGAAAACAGTGGCTCAATGCAGGATCAACAGGCCAAGGTCTTGAGCGCTATGGCATCCGCAGCATCACCGCCCGCGATGTATGATACATTTGCAGGGTTCTACGCGGACTCTCCGACGCCGCCTCCTGGTTCAAACACGAACCTGGCGCCTATATCCCTAGAATTACCACCACGGCCGAACTCGCAGAAGCCTCAGCAGACATCACCGTTGATGGATCTGTCCGCGTTCTCTTCCTTGAGCCCGAGTTCTGGTTTGACGAAGTCGGGTGGACTTTCGGCACAGGATTTGTCGTTCTTCGAAGGGTTGTAGTTTTCTTGGGCGAGAACTGGTGCGCGATGGATGGCTCTTATTGTAATCTACCTGTTTTGATAAATGCTTTGCTCATTCGAATTCTTGGATTTTTTCACATGCGATTTGGTGCCGTACTTCAGCGCTGCAGACCTTGTTCCTCGAAAGGCACCAGAGGCACCACGGTTATTGCTACACAGGTTTTGTAAGTAATCTCATCATTTATGATTGTACCAAGTCAAAGTTGGACCAAGTCACCGTTACTGTGTCTGGTCCTGGTCCACGTCGCCACGTGCATGTGAGAAACGGACATGTCAAAGCTTGTGAGTGCTGTCGGCCTTGACTTGAAACGATCATCATTGTGGTTTGCTGACTATGATTGGCTTCAGAACCTTCGGTGCTTTGCGCCTCCGTCTGAGGATCAGGCCCGCGATCAAAAGCCCAAGAATTACTTGCCGCCGGAAAAGTGCAGACAAAGTTCATCCTCGACCTCTAACTAATGATGAATGGTATAAGTAGAACGACACTATGAGTTCCTTGCAGAGCGCTCCATCTTTGCACCTCAGGCTGCAGAACTCATGGTATCATGGCGACTTCGAACCTGGACCCATCGACTAGATCACTGCGAATGCGAGGTCCAGCTGCAGATGACATCACAAGTCCAAGCCAATGGCAGAAACCATGTAGGCGAGACAGTGCAGATTCGGAAATTACTCTCGTTGGAGATACCGACGAAGAGTCATTACCGGTCACCGAGGGTTCAAAGCTTACTGCCAGATTTTTCGATCCATCACATACGAAACCATTGAAGTACTCCGAATCTGATACAAAGTCCAATCATAGAGGGAAACGATCGCTACCTATCACAGCTATCTTGCAGGCGTCGATCACCATTGGGGAGGCAACCAATCTTCCTTATTTGAAAGGTATCGCAGGGATCATCCGCGTCATCTCAGACGCAGTTCAGGTAAGTGGTGCAATACCATCATAACTTGAAGAAACGATTTTCAAACTAGGATCGGTGTTCAACAGGCAACGGAATACAATCAAGAATATCGTTCGCGAATGTTGACCATGGTTTCGACCTTGGTGAATCTGGCAAAGAAGCATTTGGAGGACCGGAAGGATCATCTCTCTTCCAGCTTTGAACACAATCTACAGCACCTTGTCCGGTAAGTTGCACGCTATACTCTACCCAGGGGAAAGAACTGAAAAAAGATGTTGTGCAGCAAGTGTGAGGGTATCATTCAACCCCTCAAAACTCACTCAAAGCGTAAGTATCTCGTACGCTTTGTAAATGCACTACGCGATAAAGACGTGCTGCGTGATTTCGAACGAGAACTGCAGGGTGCCCTTAACCAATTTAAAGTAAGCAGTACTACTATATTGTGCAAAATCTGTTCTGATCATCGCGCGTCATAAGATTTGTGCCACAATCGGTACGATGGCGTCCTTGAAGCGACTGGATAACGCCGAGAACACATTCAGTCGCACCGCAGAGGCACTCTGCCAGGTCGCTCTTGGGCAGCTCCAATCCACTAAGGAGGTCTCCAGCTTCCCTGAGAACAGCCTGGTGAGTTTTTGTCACTATGTGTGCCCCAGCATAATATTAACGTGTCGCCGACATCTAGCTACGATCCGACTGCTATGACTTACGCGACAGGACTCATGACTTACCTCCATCTCCAAAAATATTCTTTGGTCGTGACCACGAAATCCAAAGCTTATCGAACCTGTTAACCGGGGAAGCGCAGTCCCGCACAGTCATCTGTGGGCAAGGTGGAGTGGGAAAGTCTAGCCTTGCTTATAGTCTCCTTCACCTTCCCAAGGTTGTACAGACCTTTGGACACTGCCGTTTTGCTGTCGCATGCGAGTCCTTGACTGGGCTCGAGGAACTTCTCTTTGCCATTATGAGTCAGCTTGGTCCATGTGCTCCGTCGGGCGTACATGGAATTGGCCTGGTTCAGGACAAGCTACTATGGGACATCAGGGCGACTCACAAAAAGACGCTCATCGTTCTTGATAATTTGGGTGAGGAAATAAGCTTCTTTATCGACCGCGCCTTCTTAATAGACACCGGCTATCGAACAGAAAAAATCTGGGAGCCTTCCTACTCCCGGGTGGCTGTTGAGACGTTCCTCGCAGAGCTCTCAAGCATCAACAGCGTCTCTCTCATCGTCACCATGCGAGGGAATCAAAGACCGATGGGAACTGACTGGTCGAAGCCCTGCCTTCCTCCGCTTGGCCCGCTCGATTTTAGCTCCGCAAAAAAAACGCTCCTCGCCATCTCTGATCTTCCCCATGACGATCCAGACGTTGACTCCCTCATTCATGCGGTGGCCTGCCTGCCTCTTCCCTTGACGTTGATGGCTCATTTATCGCAGTATGAGCCGCCGGCGTATCTCCTCCAGCGCTATGCTGAAGAGGGAACGTCTATGTTGAAGATCGGAGAAGACAGAACAAATGACATGGACAGATCCATCGAGATGTCATTGAACAGTCCCCGGCTCATGGAATGTCCTGATGCAATGAAGGTTCTGCAGATATTACGACATGCAGAACAAGGGATTTCGCGCACTGCCCCTTCCTTAGCCCGAATACCTTCTGTGCAGAAGTGTATCTCCGCTCTGTGCCAGACCTCACTCGTGTCTGAAGACAACGAACGAAGGCTGTGGCTCTCATCGCCCATGAAAACTTATCTGACATTCTGCAATGGCTGAAGGATCGCGATGTCGGCGACTTTGGTCACCAGAAAGGATACCGTACGCCCTAGAACCCGAGCTCAGGCTACCCCTGCGGAAGGCTACCCAGCGCCCGGCCATTGCTACTCCGGATCCAGATGGGGGCTATTAATTCTCAGGTCGGCGCTCGATGCTGCAAGGTGAAACTGACATCTCCTCATGTCCGGATCTTCTTCACTGTTCCTTCACCAAGGTACAGAGAGAACTTCGGAGTGATGCTCTACCCGCTCATCGTTTTCGGAGGCATCACGCCGGATCCGAAAATAGATGGAAGGAGAGCCCATCGACATCGCAAACAACCTGGTGTTCGAATTCATTAGATATGAATGTAT
>CEMG01174268.1:0-14054 GCA_001179705.1 Baeospora myosura
TGCGCCACGACGACGATCATGATCTGATGAGTGAAAACAAATGGATAATTTTTAGCGTTCCTGGAACCTTCCAGCTGGAACAACTTACTGTCGTCTCATCTGTAATTGCATGCGGTCATCGCAGCTCGAATTGCAAGATATCCCTCCTTGCCAACATTGGTAGGAGAGCTTGGATGCGATGGATTCTCGTTGGATGTGGATCGTCGGCCAAGGCACGAGTGCGAATTAGCATCCAACTTCGCATCCAAACTCGTCCATCGAAATGAAAGTGAAGTGTTGTATGGAAGGAGCACTAGATCAGTGTCAACAGCGATAGAGAAATCCACGAGGTCTATATGCTCCATATTCTCGGCGCTGAAGGAGTGCAGGAGAAGGTATAGGCACTCCGCGCTGAAGGAGGTGTAGATGTTTCTGAGATTTGGCAGCACAAAACGACCGTTAATCATATTCTCGATGGCTGTCCGAAACGATGCATGACGGGTCATATAAGCTGAGATGCACCACCTGGACAAATACTTGACATACATCGCAGGCTCCAGCCTAAGGTTGCAATCCTTAGAGTCTCTATTGATGACTGTATGTGTGGTAGGAGACAATGTAGTCCTTCTGCGCCATCGACCTCGAGGAATTTGAGTTGCGAGATATCGAGAAGACTGTTTGCCTGCACCAGTGTTCTCGCTTGACCGTTCATTGATACAGACAACGACGCCAGCTGACAACGGCTGGCAACGGCTGGCATATTGCTCATGGCAATCGTGCGCTGGGAGTTCGACTCGCTAAAAGTGAGATTCAGCTTCTTTAGATATGTCAAAGCACCCAAGGCCGCGAGCAGTGCAGGGAATGGACGAGGGACAAAGAACCCAGCGATTTTTATATCTTCAAGCATTGGAAGATGTGCAAGTATTACCGCTATTCCGGATATATTGAGGGGATACCCAATTTCCTTGAGTGCCAACTTCCGAACATGCGTAAACGAGAAGTTGCTGGCGATGGTCGCAAACGATATCGGAGTGTTGGGTGCGCATGATATTGTCACGATCTCGTTGACCATAGAGACAATATGAGGAGAGCTCTGGAGGATATCGATACATTCTTTCGAGCGATTATACGTCAATAAACGCAAGGCTGAGAAGATGTGAGACTGCGCCCAAGGTGCCCAGGACTTGCAAACCAGTGCACACGTCCTAAGATCAGCAGAGCGATTTGAGAGGTAACTGATGACTTTTGCGACGATTTCTGGAGGAAGTTGGGGGGGCATCGTCGTGGAAAAGGATAGAGAGACTCGCAAGATGAGCGAGGGTGAGGTGAGGTGGTTTCCCACGTGGCTCGCTTGGACCTTGGTCTTCATTTTTTCGCAATGCCTCTACCGACGTCTCTGAACGGCTTCACCGTCCTCCCCATAACTTATTCCACATCTTCTACACATTATCTTTACGCTCGCTCCCATTCCGGGTCCAAGGGGAAAGCCAGAGATGTTTGGCCTCAAGGGAGAACCTTATTTTTGGTGAACGTACCGCCAGACGCAACCGATCGAGAGCTTACGCTTTTGTTCAAATCGTACGGGACTGTCGAGAGAGTCTCGTTTGACATGGATGCTACCGACGTCCCTATTGACGACGTCGATAGCGATAGTGAAGAGGAAGAAGAGGAAGTGGACCCCAATGAAGTGGTTGATGGTGCTGAGGTGCAACCTCGAAAGCGCCGGAAGGTTGCCAAATCAGAGCCCCCGCAAGTCATACCACTGCATACAAAATCTCTCCGTATACTGCGCAAGACGGGTCGCTCAGCTCATATCGTTTTCCTCGATTCTTCTTCCCTCGAACGATGCATGGCACCTCCTCACAAACCACGACCTTGGCCAACATCCACAGAAGAGCCACTAGGCCTTTCGCACTACACCGTACTATACGACTCGCTACGCCCCCCATTAGACGCTATACGAGCTCATGCGGACTCGTATATGGAGCTTTTCGAGTTCGAACTCGCTAAAAGCAAACAAAAGTCCAAGTACCGGAAGGGCGATGCCATCGTGGACGAGGATGGATTTACTCTTGTCACGAGAGGTGGCGCATACGGGCAGACGCTTGGAGGTGGTGTGGCTGTTGCGAGCAAGAAGTTCCAGGAAACTGGGGAGACAAGTAGTCGGGCTAAAAAGGAGAGCAAGGAGAAGGCAGGGTTCTACGCTTTCCAGAAGGCAGAAAAGCAGCGGAACGGTAAGTCTCCCCTGTACTTGCGCCTTATGATACTGATCAGAGTCTTCCAGATCTGATGAAGCTGAAAAAGAATTGGGAGGAGGACAAGGCGAAAGTCGAAAAACTCAAGGCCTCCAGACGATTCAGGCCATATTGAGTCTCCCCACCTCAGCTCATCGCAGTACGCCTATGTCTATTCTGGTGACTTTGGTATGTGCATTTGTAGATCTCGTCATATTAGTACTCCTCTTACTCCTACAAGTCGTATTTTGTAGGACAGCTGGATGGTAGGGTAGCGCACCAGTCATGCGATATGCCTGCACCTTGTTTAGCAAGTTCGCATCCCTAGTATGATAGCGAAATTGTCTTGCCGGACATATATCATCGCCCTGGTTTGCGCAGATATACTAAGACGTCAATACATCGCGGCATGATGTGTTTGATCTGTGAACATTGACCTTACGAGACAGAGTCAAGGAATGCCCGATCACTGTGTAGAGTTACCAAATAGCCCACTGATTCGTCATTTGGACATGAGTTCTGATGGACCTACAGAATCCAAGTCCTTCGGCGACGGCGACGACGACACTTTGGCGGCCACTGTTAACGCATAATGGACCAACGCATTTGGACTCTCATCGTTGTACTCTTGAGTCTCGCCATTGCAAAGCTCTTTAGGACGCTACGAAGTCGCCGTCCTGACCTACCTTTACCTCCAGGCCCGCCTCAACGGTTCTGGTCCGGGAATCTTCACCAGCATCCAAAGACCCAACCTTGGTTGATGTACGCATCCTGGGCAAAGATCTATGGTATAGATGCCTCTTCATTCGGACTTCCGCCAGATGAGCACTGACTATGTACCCTAGGTCCTATCGTACACTTCCGCATCTTCAGCGAGAACATTATCGTCTTGAATTCAGCTAAAGCAGCACTGGATCTCCTCGAGTCACGCGCCGCCATCTATTCCGACAGACCATACTCCTACATGTTCAATGACCTCCTTGGCCGCAATTTGAACGTCTTCAGGGTCCCCTACAGCCACCCTCGATTAAAAAGTATCGCACGATGATGCATTCGGGCCTTCATCCTCGTGCAGTTCAGAATTACAGACCTATCCAGGAGCAGGAAACCCGTCAGCTTCTGAAAGTTCTCGCTGAGACACCGGAGAATTTCATTGCGCATCTCCGAAGGTGTTTCATTGTAACGATACGAATGAATGTTTGGGCGTGCTAAAGAAAGGCACAGATTCTCCGGAGCACTCATTCTCAACGTGATCTATGGATACAACGTGTCAGGAGACAATGATCTTTTCGTCAAGAACGCGGAAGCCGCCTTCACACCTTTCCAGGCTGAAAGACTTGCGCGCTTGTTCATGGTGGACTACTTCCCTATATGTAAGTGGATCATTTTGTCGAAGAGCAGCGACGTTGGAATTTACTGTGCATGCACTAGTGCGATTTGTTCCAGCGTGGTTCCCCTTTGCAGAATTCAAGAGGACTGCTCGTGAGCTCAGGGGCATGAGAGCTGAAGAGGTACTGTTCGAATGGGCGAAAAAGTCAATCGTCTGTAGGCGCTTAGCGCTCAGCATCGGCATTCTCATTAATGAGCTGTTTACAAGGCATCGGACAATCACGTAGACTCGTTCATCTCCCGATTCTTGCGCCCCGACGACGGTCCACTTGTAGGAGAAGAAGAGCAGGATATAATCAAATGGGTAACCGGAGGTCTTTACATCGGTGGATCTGCTACTGTAAGCCGGTGCAGCTTTAACTGTGCTACTGGATCTCATCTTCCTTCACAGACGCCGTCTGTGATGACTTCGTTCATGTTGCTCATGTCGCTATATCCGGATGTCCAGAAATTAGCTCAAGCCGGAATCGACAACGTCGTCGGTCGCGATCGTCTCCCATCGGTGAATGACCGAGAACGAATGCCTTATATGTCGGCATTCATAAAAGAAGTTCTTCGATGGGCTTGGACTGGCCCTCTTGGTTTGTCCCTCCCTTCGTTTGAGATACATGACAAGAACCGATTGGTGGACAATCCGAACAGGGTTCAGGCATAGAGTCATGGAAGATGATGTCTATGAAGGCTATTCGATTCCTAAGGGAACCACCATAATCGCTAATATATGGTGAGAGACCAACTTGAGCACGCTATCATAAATAAAGTCTGAAATCGAAATCTATGAGGGCGATAACGCATGATCCTGAGCTCTATCCTGATCCATTCACATCCGATCCTAGTCGCCACCTGGGTGATAATGCTCAGCCCAATCCTCTCAAGTTCGTCTTCGGATTTGGTCGCAGAGTCTGTCCCGGTAAATACAGAACAGTCTTAGGATCACTTGTTCGTCATAGATGATTGCCTCTTTTCTAGGCGCACACCTTGCCGAAGTCTCTCTGTTCTTGAACATGACAAACATCCTGGCTGCTTTCAATATATCGAAGGAAGTGGACAAAGACGGACGCGAGATTGAACCCGATGTCGAGTGGATAGGTGGCGCCCCAGAAGCGTGCGTTATTTTTTGTGGTCCTTTCTGATCAATTATTGAACTACTTGGATCACCATCAGGCACCTCAAACCATTCAAGTGTCGCATTGTGGCCCGCTCGTCCTTCACTTCGGCATTGATATATACGTAATCCGTCGGTCTCGTTCGGCATATATCCAAGGAATATCAAGTCCAGATGCATTACGAACGAAAGCATTCGTTGTTTTCAAATCCTCTACCTTTTCTCTTTCAGGATCTCTGTCAGTAAACTTTCTAGCTTGTCCATCCGCGCCTGGTAGTTTTGTTGCAGACTAAACGAGCATCGGTTAGGCAAGTTGACTGGGCCAAAGGAGAAGACAGACGTACTTGGAAAGGCCATTGGATATGTGAGACAAGCTCTCGTCAACGTCGGCCATGTTTCGACGTCGTCGCGAAGAAGACAGTGCAGGGCTGGCTGTAGTCACCAGTACTAGGGAATGCCGCCACGAATGGCGATCGTCTCCATGTGTTTCACTTTCTAGCAGCCAAGGTTTCCTCTCGTTCTGGTGCTTGTTGCAATTCCAGCAAAGAAAGACCCCTTCTTCAAATACAGTAGGGCGTCAGTGATTTTACTTGTGGAGAGTTTTGCAAAATCCTACTTTTACAGGTGGTACAAAACCAGAAAGGTTTCGTCACACCATTGTGGCACAGGTAACATTGCGCCTCGTCATGGTCAAGGAGTGAAATCCCTTGACGCAACGCTCCTTCCGCTCGGTGTCGCAAGTCACCGATATGTCTGATTGGAACAAACCGTCTCAGTTGGACCACATTATGATGACTTCGGTGGTCCTCGGTCTCGGCAGAATCAAAGATACATCCAGGACACAGTCGGAATGGTCTAATGCTACCAAATTTGCGACACTCCAGACAGAGATAATGTGCTGCGAGGAGAGGTCTGCAACAAGAGTCACAGACATAATGACTGTGGAGGTTCTGCCTCGTGCGACGAGGAACGATACCAGCTAGCAGCCGGTGCAGATGGAAATTCTGTGGAGATAGTGCTTGTTTGATGAAGATATGATCATCTGTTCTGTGCCAGTCGTGAGACTCAGACAGGAAATCATCGAGTGACAGCCTTTGTAGACTGAAGGTTTGACTTAGGGGCCAGCCAGTAGAGGAGCGTGAGCCAAGATCGGCAGTGTCTGACTGCAATTCTGCGGCCCATCTTCCATCTATGTGTGCAGGATCATCCTCGAACAGGACACCGTCTAATCGAGTTGAGGGTTCCGAGCTTCGGACGCCATCATCTTTGACCGAGTGCTGCTTCCGAAGGTGAACTCGAACTACACCTTCTTCCCGTATAACCTTGCCTTGCACCAGGAACCTTCCAAGCACATCAAATCCAGAGCCGGAGACCTCAGAGTCACTGGTTTCAAGTATCATCGTCACCAGACGTAGAACACCCGAAGTTTCATGGAAGAACCCGGTCCAGTGTCCAGTGGGACCCATACTTGGGGTGACAGACATTGGGCCCATAGGTACAGAACTTCTCGAACTGTCTGGTTTTGTGTCGGTCGAGCGAAACTGAACCATCGCAGAACGGAGTTCTCCGAAGTCTGGGGTCAACGAGGCTTTGTCCTCACTGCTAGTAATCGTTGATAAATCAGCACTCCCTAAGGAGGAGGCGATTGAGTCGGAATCAGTCGTGGTGACCTCCGCAAGGAGCATGTTTGCATCTATGATTTTCTTTCCGTCTTCACCCCAGTACCGATACTACGCGTATATACATCATTAATCGTGAATCTGATTTGACGGAATAAGAAAACTCACAAGGCCATGCACTGTGTGATCCATATGAATATGTGGATCCAAGTTCTGGTATCTGAGGCTACCTAGAAGCGTATCACGGATGATCAGAGCTCTTCAAAGGTAAAGAAACAGCGGCAAGTCACATTTCAGCTGATTGACACGATCTTCAACTGCATCCCATACGGTCAAGAGTGACTCTTCGGCGACAGTAAAATCGCTGGGAGGAATCAGCACTGAAGTCGATGATTGAAATACTTGAGAGTGTCGTTCTAGGAGAAGGCAAAGCAAAGGGAGAAGAGACTAAGAAGAGACAGATAAGGGTAACTGTCAGCTCCAAGTCGCCTTTCTTGTACTAAGGCGAGGCTGACCTTATCAATCCTGCCGGGTCCTGTAATAAGCTCGAGAGTATCCGATGCATCGATCTGATACAGGAAGTAGTCGAGCTGATGTCTCAATCGAAATTCTTCGGCCTCGATGTGCGGTTTAAATCTGGTCCACAGCCCTTCATCCCAGGTAAACTCCTCGGCGTCTTTTCGTATCCCAGCTATGAGAAGCTCTACCATTAGGTTGGTATCACTAGCTAGATAGTCATTGACAAGGGCACGATTTGCTGGTAGTGCAGTTTCGGAAGTCTGATGCAGGGAGCTTAATATCTGTTCGATACGACGGCGATAGTGGTGTAGCGTCATCCGAAACCCTGTGTGGAAAGTCGATGAGTTGCGGAGTGTCAGCTAGTGAACAATGTGACTACACACCAAGGGCCCAGTACGCTGCCCAGTGAATTAAGCTGTAATTCAATGCTTAGAACACTGTTGGACTGAAATTTAGATGATTTCGGTACTCACCTCCACCCCTCGGGCTTACAAGAGAAGAATCCGTTCGCCTCTGCTACCGTGACATATCCAGAGGCATCATCATCAAAAGCTTCAACGAGGGGTTGGAGTCTGAGTAAGTTGATACATTTTAGAGCCCATCGTTCATCGAGCACAGGTGTTGGTCTGGCTTCGGTGAGCATTGGCAAAGCTCGCTGGGTTAAAAGATCAGACTTGTTGCGGGCATTGCTGATGCCGCTTTTGGATTGCACTTCGTAGTAGTCGCATAGCGCCAGAACCAGTTCACGGGCATTGGTGCTGCTTCTCCAGCGCTAGGTGCTAATCTTCAATACAGAGAAGTGCACGAATAATGATTTGACCCTACCATTTCTCGCCAAATCTCTCGCAGAATCTATTAAATGCTCAGGATCATGGGTCACGCAGGTCGAGAGGTAAAACTTACAGGATCATTGATATTTTCATGCGGACCAGCACCGAAAACACCAACAACACGATCCCCCACGTCCTCCACAATTTGACCGAGTTCTTTGATAATTTGATTCTTCATCTGCTCGAAGATAACATCGAATGCCTTCCAGTTTCTTTCCAATATCCTCCCAACATCATCTTCGATTTCCTGTCGCACCGTGGTCACCATTTGAGTGAGTTGTTGCTGGTCAGTAGCGGCCGTGCGACTATAACTGAAGGCTACTACTTCCTGTAAAAGTGCTTCGTCGTTCATGACCGCATCGGCGCCGCCTTTGCTTTGGATGAGATTCCACAACTCCAGTTCTTTGGGAGATCGGGCCATTCCAAAAAGCACAAGCGTAGAGGTACTCGTGGCCACATTGGTCACAGATTCGTGGGTCTCTCCGACTTTGACTTTCACGTACAAAGAAAGATCGAAGTGTAGCTCTGATTTATACCGAGCAAAGGTCTCGCTCACGGATTTGAAGCGGAGCTGCCACTCGGCGCTGCGCAGGAATCTGACTGGAATGGAGATTCAAGCATTCTCAGACCCAATGTATTCCCATGAAAACATACCTATAAGTCTTCTCTTGCGATATGCGCTACACATATTTCCGAATTTTCGGATATCCTCGTCGATGCGGAACATACGGTCGTGTAAGCGGCCTTCGATGGTTAAACCATCCTCCGCAGCTACTTCTGGCTCATCCATGAATTTCATCCTATTTGCAGGGCGTCATTTGAGTGCTGGAAAGCTTGTATTACTGATCATCGACCGACACTTACAATATGAAGACATTCATCATGTCGGACATTTGTTCGCAGAGATCGAATATCATTCTGTCGTTGTCTCTCCGTTTGATTTCAAGATTGATGACAGTTCTGAAAGCGATGACAGCGACTAAAAGCAGATGAGTAAATAGGTGGAAGCGTGATAGCTATCGCTTACCCGAAATGAATGGGTGAATCTTCGATATTTCATCAAGCGCGTCTAGTAATACCTTGCTTCCTTCCACCAACCTCTCGAAAGGAGGCTTGATCGCGTCCATCTCCTGCTCAAGTTCAGCCTTGTAAGGGCTCGCCTTGTCAGAGAACTTTTCGACCCGATCACCTTGAAGGAAGGGATAGATACTCGCAGAAATGAAGATAGCACCATCACGGGACTCACCAAAAGTGTTTAATAGTTTTTCTGATTTACTGGCACCAGAATTTGTCTTTGCATCATCCAAGACACGCCGGATTTCCTGAGAATCCTTTGTCGGCAGAGATGGCTGACTCTGGGACTTGATGTTAGGAACTTGCTGTGGAAATACGCCGATGTGAGCCTATATCACCAGGCACACAAAATGGATCCACTTACTGGTGATATGACAATCGCAGGCTACATAATGGAATTGGAATAATTAGTGGTAGTATACGATGATATGTGCATACCTGAGAAACAGGCTGACGCCCAACCCCCGTGTCCGTCAATTGCAGCTGCTTTGAGGATCGTTCTTCGTCCTGAGCTTGAAGTTGAGTTTTCACCGCTTCAAGCTTCCGGAGATACAGTTCCTTGTTGTCGTTCAGTGTCCTAGTGGCATCAGACAAGACGTCGTTCTCAGCTCCAGCGCCTGCCGATGGCATTGCATGACCAAGAGGTTCAGACGTCGGCTCGTCAGCGCCCGCCGACAAACGTTGTTTAACGAAGGACAAAACGTCGCGGAGTAACTCGTCATCTTGAACGACCTGTTGCAGGCCGCCTTTTGCCCTCATATATTGTAGCATGTCTTCCTCGATCGCACTGTTGGTCGTGTCCTGATGTTGTCGCTGGATCTCGCGCTCGAGCCTTGCCAACTTGTCGTCAACTGTGTCGACACGGGAAATTATTACAGTGGACATTGTCAAGTCCATCTGCAGATCCGCCTTGTGCTGAGCAAACCTTGCAGCAAACTCATTGAATTTTTCAGTCCAGGTATCCTGAGCAATGATTTTCGCTGAAAGTGGGCACAGAGATGTCAGTGACGAACAAGGCCAGTGAAAGATGGTACGCTCACCGATTCGTGACTTCTTGAGGTAGACGTCACATGCATTGCCGGCATCTTGGATATCCTGTGCGATTCGGATAGAGCGTTGTTGTATCCGATCGAGAACCGACTGGTTTGAACCGAATGCATCCGAAGGAATCGAAACAAGACTGAGCAGTGGTAAGAATTTTGTGGTAGTCGCAAGCTTCGATACCTAGCACTCACAGAGCCATCGTTTCCATTGTTTCTTTGATGATCATGATAAGGTCTGCGACCTTCTTGTCATTGAATCTACGACGTTGTTCCAAACTGAAGATGGCCTTGAAAGCGACGGCCGGTACTGTGCACGGAAGATCAGCATTCCACTGTTCCTTGAATCAGCGCAAAGGAAGGAAAAAACCACTTACGCGCCAGAAACGGATGAACCGCTGATAGGGCATCGAGTCGAGGGAATATACCACTGTCATGAATCTCATTCAGGGTACCAGCACCGGTAGCATCGACAGTTTGTTCTGGCATGGTGAGAACTTCGTCTACTAGTGAAACTGCACAAGAAAGACACAGTGGAGGGATTGAGAAGGGGTAGAGTATCGATGTAATCAGCAAGGATTAGCGCCTTTGAGCGCGGAGCACAATGTGTTTTGAATGTGTCCACTTCGTATTGATCGATTTGGCAGACTCGGCCGGCACAGTGACGGTCGGGCGTCTGTGATCTAAAAATACGTGGGCGAAGAAACGACATGTGCTGTGAGTAATTGACCGCATTAGTACGTCAACGTAGCGCTCAGGAGGGACAAACGACGAGATACTGTACTGCAAGAGTGACAAGTCAAGTTGAGAGCGCAGACACAAACGCTGGCGGCGAAGCGCATGACATGGCCCGTCAAACAACAATTCTTGAAGGCAACTTTTTGAACTCGGCAACTTCCGAGACTCTCTTCCCACCTCTTCCATCCTTCGGTGGCAGCAAAGACGAGCAAGCTTCAAGGTCGCCAATTACGGTCATCATATGTTCCTTCAAAGCGCTGCTCGACTGCTCAGCGTCTCTCTATAAGACTTTGTTCTTTCGACCTATCAAATATACTGCCCATCAGTACAGGACAGGAGTCGACCTCAAAAAATATGTCGAACGCGCGATGTACCGAATGTTTTACGCCGAGCTGTGACAGGATATTACCTGCAACCTCCTGAGTCCCAACTTTTACCGACATTCTTATGAAACCGAGCCATATCAACCTCTTGCCATGAAGTCAACCGATCCGACATCCAGAACTTAGTCAACCTTGAGTTTGTCGTTCCTTTCGAATCATCCCTTTGTTGGTGCTTTCGTTACGGTCGTAGCCTCATTTGACGCGGCGGCCGACGCTTCAAAGTTCACACAAGGAATCTTGATCTCCTGAGTCCTTGCTCACATGCGATCATGGTGTGCAATTGCACTTTCCGCGGTTCAAATTAACTTACTGTTACTTAGCTCCTGGCACCGGCAGGGATCATCATACAAGGAGCGAAAAAGTTACCAGGTTACGCCATCGGCTCCGTTTGCCCATTTATATCTCACCGCAATGGGTTATGAAAGACAAGGCCGTCCCAGGTATTCTCCCCGCCGTCCAATCGTTTACCGCATTGGGAGTTGGAGGCATGTCTACCACCCTTGTTGCCGCCTACCTCAAAGTTGTGGCGGCGTCGATTTTTTCTTTCGGTCAGTTCCCATATTAATATTCAAGGATACACCTGCTATTGGACTCACATCTTCCAGATTATCTTTTGACTCTCCCTGCGGAATATCGTTTCTGTGAGGCAGGCACACGATGACATCGTTCCAGTGCTCACAGTCGGCGACAATAGACCGACGCCAGAAGGGATTTATGAGGTTATCCCTGGCATGCTGGCTGTTCGTCGCCGTTAGAGTGCGTAACTTCCTGTTCATACCTTGTTATCTCGCCTGAGTCCCTAAGTCAATGTCACCCCAGTATCTAGGTATGCTTGGTATCATACTCTCAATGGTCGGCGGGTTTTCCTCGACCTTCACGCGGGCGTCGTGTGCAAAGTTCTTTTTGTCGGTTCCAGTCGTTAAGGTGACTATGGGTCCCTAAGTGAAAGGAGGCAACTTACACCAATCACAAGGTCTTGGGGGCTGTTGCATCACAAGGCGTATTCATCTTTCGAACTTACGCATTGTGTAGCCAAAGCCGGACTATACTTATCCTCCTTCTCATCGTCGGTGGCGTTACTGGGGCAGCTGAAATTGTGTCACCGATGGTGGTTAGTCGGAACCCTTTGCTAGGAAGCATAGGTAACTGTACCTCCGACCTGTCGAGGGTATGCACGAATCTCATGAAGTTCGGTACACGTACTTATCAAGATTCATTCACACCAGGGCACGACGAGCTGGATACAGTACATGGTAAATGTCACCGGTGTGCTGCTACTGCGGGCTGATCGTTGGTGCCTCTCCTATAGTGCATGGTCATTTTCGACTTGGTCGTATTAGCTCTTACGACGAACCGCATCTTCCGCGGTGTAGATGAGCGGACACGCTCAGACTTTACGAAGCGTATTTGGGAGAGCCAGATCATATACTTCCTCGCCGTTACTGCGACCAACATCAGTAAGCCAATGCTAAACAAATATCCAATTCTACACGATATACTTCCCCTTCCCTTCTCCAGTCAATTTGGTATACTTTGTGAGGTTCAACCACTCGTCCAAATGTACGGCGTTCGCGACGCTCGGGATTGCCATCACTGCAATCTTCTCGGCCCGAGTCAGTGAGTAGTTAAGACTATCGTATCTGCCCTTTGATATGACGACTGATTTCAATCTCCCTATCACCCACCCACCAGTCCTCGATCCGCTTCAATTCAGTCGCGCTCCAAGCTCGCAACCGTCCGCCACGCACCCCATCCATAGTACAGCCGTTGACCGACACTTCCATGTTCAAGTCACAGTCGGAGATCGAGTAATGGGCTCCCAGGATGACTACCGTATGAACAATCTTGTGCGTATTGCGCGACATCTGATACTTGCGCCAGCTACATTCTCATGAGAATGACGGGCTCCTTTTTCTCATCACAGGGAGTCCAAGGAAGTGACGGTATACATGTCGAGAAAGATGTAATCACAGTGACGACGGAACTTGATCACCTGGGGTCGAAAGCTGCTAGGAACAGGGATGAAATTTATCTTGAATGAAGGACTTTCATATTGAATGTAAATCTACATAGCTTCTGTGCTTCCCTACTGCGAAACTGTTCGACTCTTACCGCGGACTCGATCGATATCGAGTGACACTGACATCGGGTACTTCTAGGCGCTGATCATGATCATAAGCTTAAAGTATGATCTCCACGTCCATCCTGGCCGCTAGACGATGTGCTACGATGTGGCGTATTCGAGCGTATTGGTCCTTCGGGCAGAGGCTGCCGGTAAACGTGTCTGCCATGTCGAATATCCTGATCCAATGCAATTCTGAAGTACACGTCTCTAGCTGGACAACCATACAATACACACATACACTGCTATAGCTTGATCTTAGTGGTACACGGAGTAAATCTTCAGACGACGTAATCTGGGGGATTCTCGACGGGGACGCCTCCGATGATCGACACGGATTGCGACTCGACGGGGGAGGTGTACGTCGCTGCGTTGGACTATTCGTCAGCAAAACGGACTGAAGTGTGACAAGATCAAAACATACGCAAGCCCTCGTCCTCCTGGGCGTTCTGACGCTTCATATAGATAGCCCTCTCTCTGGTCTTCTCAAGCAGAGCGACAAACTCGAACATGGCTCGGTCCTTGAACCTAACCTCGGTACGAGTTCCGTCTGTAAGACCGCCCTCTGATGAAGGTTTCACATCGAAGGAGAGGTAATTCGAGCCGAATGTCGGTTGCTCGAACCGCGTTGATAGGATGGCGTGGAGTGGAACAGATAGAGAGTCGAATGCAGAGTTGGGAGTTGATACGAAGATGAACTGGTGTAATCAAAGACGGTTCATGTACTTCAATACCACAGCTTCATTCTAGAGAGCGATAGCGACGAACCCGCTGGTCAGTCACCCATATACCCCCCATCGCCTTGAGCTTCTTCGATCCACCGGATCCTCCAGCAGATGAAGAGCCGGATGGTGGCGTATTGGGAACATCCAGTACTACCTCTGCCCCGGATTCAATCACGGTGATGTTCGATTCATTAGGAAGGGGTATTGGGGAACGATTGGGGTTCAGCATCGTCCAGTTGAGCGACATGATGGTCGTTGGTAAAGAGACTCCGGGCAGAACAGCCTCATAGATGGAAC
>CEMG01174442.1:0-13807 GCA_001179705.1 Baeospora myosura
TCCCGATTCGTCGATTTTTCTTTCCATCACGATTTCACGAACAAAGTTTGAAACGCGGAACCTACCTACCTGGAGTCTGTTCCCACTCTCGTTCTATGCATGGCAGAACACAGAACATCTCAACATCGAAAGCCTAGAATCAAACGATCTATTAGCTCAACCACAGACTCCAAAAACCCCATTGAAGGCGCAGGTTCAAGTTCTGACATTGAAACATCGAAGAAACCTGCCAAGAGGACGAGACTACCAGCCAAGTCAAAGGGCAAGGGCAAGGCTCAGCCAGCAGCAGACTGGCCAGAATACTTTCATGGTGTCAGTATCATCTGTTAGAACATCATTCGCTCGGAAATTGAAGTCTTTTCCTCCGAGTTTAGCTATTCAAGGTCAGACTCAAGGACTCCAAGAGTCTTGAAAACTCCCATGGCGTGGTTCAACTTGCTCACTCATCCTATTTGACTAGCTCTTCAAGGTAGCTATCTCGCATTCTCTCTTTTTGACCATAATCAGAATCGCGTTAGGCCGTCAACACCGTTCTGGCATTCGTAGCGTCACGAAAACAGCTGGCTGTCAGTTTCCCTGTTGTGCGCACCTCCGTTGAGAATATCACAAAGCAGTAGGTCTTGTCCGTCAAGAAAAGTTTCATGATCGTTGACACCATGCCGAAGACCACTCGACCTCGCAAAAGTGGCCGAGCTGAAGTAAGACTTGTAGTAAAGTGTCTTGCGTGCTACATCAGTAATCTGTTCTCTAGGGCCCTTCTTCCCGACCTGGTCAATTTTGCATATATCCCTCAAAATGAAATTCGGGTCCACGCCGCAGTCAACGTCGCCGAACGAGAAGGCTCCCCTGATTTCGCCAGCTTCCAGACCTCTCGGGACTCATTGTTGGGATCAAACGAATCAGCAGAACCAGAGCACGTTCTAGTTCTTGACTTTGCCGAAAACTGGAGCGGTAAGCCCAGTAGTGAGGGCTCTGGGTAATTACAGCGCAAAGATAGCCTTGAAGACTGTGCTGACCCATCGATTTGCAAAAGGCCTGGAGTGTCTTACTTTCTCCCGGCCTCCAGATCACCAGCCGCGACGAAGAAGCTGGTTGACAAAAGAAACACAAGATTTGCGCAAGCCGTAGATGAGTGTGTTTGTATTTTTCGTTCCGAAAGTTCTCGTCCCAATGCAACCAATGTGACAGACTCCTACTCGCGACTGCCGGAGCAGATGACCCTGTCGCCCTCATCCAATCAGCAGGCCGTGGTCATATCCCAATCGATCCCGATTTGAAGGATCCTGCGACCGGGGATGATGCTCTGAGGCTTCCTGTCCCTGAATCGAAGGACCGCCCCTCCATTGACAGCGTCTTGTCCGAGATACAGGAACAAGAATGGTATAGAGATCAGATCGTCGAAAGAAGGTCCTTCGATGCTAAAGAGGGACAGAAAGGCAAGTCACTTCTGATGATTATAACCGCGGTGTCAACGAGGACGCTCACGATGAATATATCTTGTACAGCGGAACTTGACCCGCCGCTCTCGGATTCAATTACAAAGGCTTTAAGAGATGCACGCAAAATTACTTATCTTTATCTACATCAAGTTGCTGCTATCGATGCCATTGGGAGGGAGTACGACGTTATTGTTTCTACAAGCACTGCCTCTGGAAAGAGTGTCATATACCAAGTCGGCGTTTTTTAGGTGTTTGTCCGCATTATGCTCAATCTCTCTGCAGGTCCCTCTTCTCAGATTCTTGGAAAGTGATCCCGGCTCTACGGCCATTTTCGTGTATCCTACCAAGGTATAAGGCAGGGTGCTTTGGTCGGCTTGTCACTGAAATGGTACACTCCAGGCCTTGGCCCAAGATCAGAGAGCAGCCCTAGAACAACTCGTATCCGCTTGTCCCGGGCTTGAACACATCCAAGTAGGTTGTCATAATTACTGCGCATGAGGAGATTCAAGAAACTTGCTGCTAGGTCTCAACATATGATGGTGATACACCAACAGAACAACGTGCAGGTACTTGAAAGTAGTATTTACGGGGTGATAATGTCTTGATGGTGTATTGTTCATAGGGATCCGCGGAGCGGCTTCGGTCATCTTCACCAACTTTGTAACATTTCATCCCATTCATCATCTCGAGTTTAAGTATGTTGATCTGGTACTGAACTCTAGGATATGATCCATGCGTCCATCCTACCTCATGAAGACTTGTGGAGAACGTCAGTTTTCGAACAACTTTCGATTTGTATTCTGTTTATTTTTCTCTCCAGCTTCCTTCAGAATCTGAAGGTAAAGCAGAGCATTTATTTGTTTGATAAGAATGGGCTGAAATAAAGACATTGACAGCTGTTCGTCGTTGACGAGTTGCATTACTATTCGGGGCTTCTTGGAAGGTATGTTTTGCCACTTTAAGCCAATGCATCTCGAGATAAACATTGCTCTCAGCCATGTCGCTCAAATAATGAGACGGTTCCGTCGCGTGTGTGCTGCAATTGGCAGTAAGTCGTCCTTCAAAAGATTCGGCCAAACCAATGACCTTTCCCGCGTCAGATCAGCGTACACGGTTTATATCCTGTAGCGCAACTATAGCTAACCCTCAAAAGCATATGGAGAGTATATTTGGTCTTGCCGCTGATCGGATTGAAGTTATTACTCAGGACGGGTCTCCTTCTGGACACAAAGACTTCATCGTATGGAATCCGTCTCCTGTCGATGCTTTTGCGCCTGAGTTGGGACGACAAAGCTCGATGTCAGAAGCAACTTCCTTGATGAGATTCCTGATGAAGAGAGGCATCAGGGTCATCTTGTTTTGCAAGGTACTCCCCCTACTGTTTTGTCACGATGCCACCTCTAAATTTTATGCTGGAGATCCGGAAAGTATGCGAATTGGTAAGCCTATAACACACATTACTGGCCTGGGAAATTGATGTAGTGTGCAGGCGATGAGAACGCTTCGGGCAGACCTGAGCGGCGAAGGTCGATTTGACATCCTGGAAAGGGTCAAAGCTTATCGAGGAGGTTTGTCGACTGCGCTATATCAAAGCCATGGCTGACTAGCGCACAATCAACGTAGGATACTCACCTGAAGTACGTCTGATTGCTATTATTGCACGCGCATAAGAAGAACGAACTTTTGTCACAGGATCGTCGTTGTATCGAGCGAGAGGCCTTTACTGGCCATCTTCTGGGGATTGTGGCCACCAACGCCCTTGAATTGGGGGTTGATATAGGTGTTCTAGATGCAGTAATCATGCTCGGGTTTCCCATCAGTATCGCCAGTTTTGTTGGTGATATTCTCACTATCTTCTGCAAAGCACACTCACTCCTTTCCTTAGAGACAACAAGCAGGCAGAGCTGGAAGGCGCGCTCGGGACTCACTTGCTGTTCTTGTTGCTGATTCTCTACCCCTCGATCAATACTATGTCAAAAACCCACAAGATCTCTTCGATAAAACTATCGACGACCTCATCATAGATCTCGAGAGCAAGGTGATACTAGAAGGTATGTGTTTCCGGTAGTGGTATGGTAGTATCTGCAAGATTTGACTGAGACTTTATAAAGCCCATCTACAGTGCGCAGCCAATGAGATGCCCATCTCACTGGAGGATGAGACATATTTCGGTCCTCTGATGCGGGACATCTGCGCCACGCGACTGACAAAGGACAACGATGGATGGTGAGCTAGCATCGTCGGTCTACTACTGAATCGGCTACAAAGAGGATCAGGTATCACACCCATACCAAGTTCCTCCCTTATCCCTCGAAGCATGTCTCTATTCGTGAGCACAGCTTATATCCACTGTGTCCTCTTGTCTTACCGATTGTACTTTTCCAAGGGGGCGTTCAGGAAGAAAGATATATCCTAGTCGATATCACGAAGGGGCAAACTATTCTGGAGGAAATCGAAGTCTCAAGAGCCCTATTCGAAGTTTATGAAGGGGGTGTGGTATGTTATATGTTGACTGTTGTGCTTACGCTTATACTAATCCATCCGTAGTATATGCATCAAGGCAAACCTTTCATCGTCCGTCTCTGACAACATGTGTTCCGCGAGAGTAGTACTTGACTTCAGTCATTAGGTCAAAGAAGTCAGTCGCGATTCAAAGCTTGCAAAGCTGGTTCAAACAGACGTGAACTGGGTGACGAAACCTCGGTATGTTTCAGTGCTCAATCCTATTTCTTGTGTGTCTGACAACTCAATATTGATTAGGGATTTCACGTAAAGATCTGCTATGCATGCTTTCTATCAACTGCTGACGTGGAGTTTACAATAGCGATGTGAATGCCGTACAGACTTATCGAATCAGGGAAATCAAAGGTTCTCCGGAGCGTGCTTATTATGGGCGCGTCGAAGTGAAGTCAATAGTGTTTGGTAGCATAATTCTTTCTACTCTACAGTATGGTTCCACACTAACACAAACGTCCTCCAGGGTTCTACAAAATGCGGTAGGTCTCCGTCAATGCATGTGTGTCTGCTCACCTAAATCTTGTTTAGTCATGGCCAGATCCTAGACGTAGTCGACGTTGAGACTGATCCTTGGGAGCGTGAAACTACCGGGATGTGGATGGATGTTCCAAAGAGCATTTTGGGATTGATGCGGGATAGAGGGATCAAACCGGCAGCAGCAATTCACGCAGCGGAACACGGTTTCCTCAATCGCTTTGCCCTGGCCCAGGATGTCAGGACCGAATGCAAGGCGGAAGAGAAGGAGAAATTGCAGAGCAAGGATTCACGAAGGAAGAGGCCGGCACGGTATGACCTCCTTAACTTGAAACCCAGTAACAAATGATCTAAAAGATAAAATCAAGTGTAATACTTTACGACGTAGTGGGCCAAGGTGGCGGCGTAACGTCAAAAGCCTTTGATAATGGTGGGTAACCTATTTCTTCACCAGTTACTGACTGGCACCCATATCCTCCCCTAGTCTATGATATTCTCCGAAAGACTCAAGAAGCTGTCGAAGCCTGTCAATGCACAGACATAGAGGGCTGTGGAAAATGTCAGTAACTCTTGACTTGATCCTCTCACATAATGCAGCTGCATGACGTACTCGGTTCATACCATCACAGGCGTTCAAAGCCCTTCATGCAAGGAAGGCAACAAGGTCTCTTCGAAGCTCGGTGCGCTCCTCATTCTCAAAGGGATTCTTGGGATGGAGATCGACCCGGACAGCGTTCCCTACGAAATAGACGACCGCCCTGGTCCGCAAGGTCATGACTCGATCGTCGATGCGTCTCCCGTGCGCACGACCGGAGACGTAGAGGTCGAAGTGACTGTGGCTGTCGGTCCTTAGAAGTTAGCAGGCAGATGTCCTGATACCAGTGACTCCGAATATATTATGCAGCAAGCAGCTTTACGTATGCGAGTAAATAATGAACAGATCCCAGAACACAGATACGCCCCTATGCAAGTGGATCAAAATCCCCCCAATCATCTTTCGACGGGGCTTTGGATGATGTTCCCCACGATGGTTGGGCTGGTTTGGACGGTGCGAGCATACTGCCCATTCCTAAGCCCATCGGCGCAGAATTCGCAACCCCCATTGCTGCCATTGGTGGCGAGTTGAACGAGACAGTCGGCTGAGTCGAAAAATTGTAATTTGGGCCCTGTGGTGTCAAAGTTGTGATTGGTGGCGCTGTAGGTGCAGAAGGGACCAAGGATATATTGTAATTTGGCTTGAGCGGTGGGGGTGACGCTGAGTAAGACGAAGGAGAAGTGTAGCTTCCGGTGTTATTTGTATGCAGGGATGACACCGAAGTTGTTGTTGTGGTTGCCGAGAAGGATGGCCGTTGTGACGGCGGTGATGGGAAAGTCCTGCTATTGTAAGATGTGGTGGTCGGTGGCGCCTGTCTAGGACCTAAGCGTGAAGGACCGGGATGCACATTGTCGTGACTGAGTTGTCTTGGTGAAGAAGGCATTGACTGGACTACATTAGGCCGCGTCACTTGCAGGGGCTGTACGACTGGTGTTGGACTGCTCGATGTCTGAATTGCCGACCTGGGTCAGCAACGATAGGAACGACATTTAAGAAGGTGCCCACATTGTCGCTGAAGATGCTTCCCCACACATCATCATCCCAGCTAGTTTCGCCAGTGTTAGCAGCACCCACGCTGTCACCATTCGGTCTCCCGCCAGCCCCGCTTCCACTTGCAACCAGACTCGCAAAGTCTACACCGCCATTCATTCCTCCTATCCCGCCAGTAGTAGCACCGACAGCGGTGGACGATCTATCTTCCAGCCTCTGGGAGTCCCTCAAGAATTGGTTGTGCTCCTTTTCCACTCTGTCTCCAAGCTTCCGGATGACAGACATGAAGCGAGAGAATTGGTCCACATTGAGGACTGCATAAGAACGGTGTTAGCACTCGCTATGCTTGAGAATAGGCCAGCGGACTTACGAGGACCCATAGACATCGCCCATAACTGTGGCAGAACCAGCGTAGCTACTGCTTCTCTGTCCACCTTGGACCCCATAGCTTCTTGCACCGATAACGTGGCCATCTACATCGTACAATACGATTGAGTACTGTGTCCAGACTCTCTAGGTTGCACACATACCATCACCGCAGGCTCCTTTGTCCGTATCTTCGAAAGAAGCGGCACAAGTTTCTGCGTCAGACTCGACTATTCGACCATTAAGTAAAGGTCAATGATCAATATAAAAAACCAAATTGCGACATCAGCATGGACACACCTGATCCAGGGTCTTCACCATGGTCAGAAACGCATTTAGCGTCGCTACCTTGACCGTCAATATTCTCGTTTTCGTGAACACCAGCTGTGCAAGTTAAATGTTCAGATTCCAACTTGACTCATGCGAAGAGTATGGGAACGCACCGCAACCCTCGGAAACAAGACCCCCTGCACCTCTGCATAATCGATCGTCTCACATAGGTCAGGCACGGCCTTGAGTGCACGTTCTGTAACCTGTCGCATCGGGGTTTCATCAGCTCTCCGCACGTTGAGTCATTAACAGGTGTACCCACAACAGCATGCTCCGACTCCAGGGCATTGTATACGAGAGGAAGGACCTCTGTACAACGATCACAATCAGTACATTATACCGCAGTGACAAGCATAAAGAACTTGGTAACAAGATAGATCGACTAACCGCCTCTGAAAACACCCTTCTCTGTCTTCCCTTGCAACATGGACAGGTTATCCAGCAAGGTCAACATATTCTGTGGAGGCTCCTTGACGGCAAACAATGGCTTCAGACTTGGTAGCACCATAGAGGCAAATTGCGAGGGTGTGAGGTCGTTGGCAATGGAGAACACGTTCGGAAGGATGTAGGGTAGGAGGTTCGTATCTTTCATCTATGCAGTCAAGTCATTGTCAGAAAAGATATTGAGTGATGAGGAGCTTCGGTCTCACCTCTTCCAACAAACTAGGCAGGATCTTCCTCGTCCTAAGCCCTTCACTGAACCGTCCAAGGACACCCGTAAGGCCTTTCATGAACCCTACTTTTTCCTCTCTGGTCTTACTCGTAAAGTTTGACCGGTCCAGGAAATTGAGCGTTGAGATGGGAAGCGAGGAGAAAAATGGGTGAGAGGGTAGAGTGCTGGGCGTGGGACGTGGGGCGGGGAGGCGGGTGATCATAGAGCGGAGGAGCGCTGGAGGACATCAGGTCAACAATTACGCGTCGAAATGTAGATAAAGGTGTATAGAAAACCGCACATTGCAAATCGCTATCGAGACCCTCCAATCCAGGCACGTTCTTTCCGGCAGAGTCTCTTAGACCACCCAGACTCCCATGCGTCTTGAACGGGACGCTGCCTTTGCAGTGTACCGCGTATATCAGGCATCCAAGGGAGTACATGTCCGAAGAAGTCACCAGAGTCTCGTCTAGCGCGTATTCTGGGGCTGTAGAGCAACACCGACTGTTCAGACTGGTTCTTGACTTGACTGAAAGGGGAGAGTAATACCCATATAATCAAAGGACCTTTGAATGTAACTAGGAGCGCGTCCATCGAAGGTGGGGAACTCCCATCGCGTAGCGGAGCCGTTGGGTTGGAGGAGAGGGATGGTTAGACCCAGACCTGAGATCTTCCAGTCGCCCTGTTATATCGAAAAGCTATGAGGAATCGTGTCGCGTCATGAGGAGACGCGCTTACAGAGTTATTGATGATGATGCTCTCCGGGCTGATATTGGTATGGATGAGCTGCGCGGAACTGTGGAGAAATGAGAGGCCTTTGCATATCTGGAGGATGCCTTTTTGAATCTGCGTGCGGTTCAGTAGGACTCAACGATGTATGGAGAGCCAATATACCTCAATCTCGTCCAGCTCGACAAGAGGAGAGCGTCTTCCCGCCCCAGGGATGGATAGTTCAAGAGAAGACAGAACTGGTTCGGTAGCGAATGTCAGTTCGCCTCTCGTTTCTTCCAGCGGTTCTACCATTTCTTCAAAAATCAAGGACGAAAACGATGACATTCATCAACTCGTGTAGAGTACAAGCACTAAAAGAACACACCCAGTATACACGGATGTCTCAATCGACCTAGGGCAGACGCCTACACGATAAACATGAACGATCAATCCGCCGACAATACGCTACCGAATGTCCTCAAACCCACCTCAGCCTTGAGCACCTCCAGCGCCCTCTCCTTCGCCAATGGTCCCATTCTCTCCATATCTGGCCCTCGTTTGTCAAACGTCCAGACCGAGACACGCTTGTTGGTAACCTTGTGAGAGGCAGATTGGACTCTCCAAAGACCGATATTCATCGACGGTGTCAACGACGCCGATGGCGTTTGGGGACCATTGGAACCATGCGGACCGGGGGTAGACGCCCTGCTGCCTGTGGTGGTATAAGACTGGGATATATTCGTCCTGGCGAAGAACGAGGTCGCTGCCGCCAGCATCGTGAAGGGAGAGAGTAGTGGGATTACCTAAGCAGGTGTACCTTCATGACTGACTTAAGCTTGTGACTGACTGCCATCACCGCAACAGCCTGGGACTCAGAGTGTCACTTTAGCGCTTCAAAGATCGCAGTTTCCGCAGCAGCGCCGATAGACATATAAAATCCCACAGAATCACCTTGAAAGCAGCAACGGGAGGCCATGATTCTCGACGAGAAACCCTTGATGGCACCACCACCATACTCGCGACGAGTTACACCAAAGCCGACGCTGTCGAAGCTTCCGCCGCATCTGTTGCTCCAGATAGTCTACTTCACCTTCCCCATGTCAGATGGCAAGTTCTCGGGCGAGGGAAAGAACGAGCGGCAGCGCCAGACACTGCATTGGCTGCACACATCGCTGCGTTTCGTCAATAGAGCCTTATACGTTGCGTGCATGCACATCCTCAGGTCTACGTATCTACCTGCGTACGAACAACTCGTACGGCCACCGTACACCTCTGACCCATTCTTCTGCCACCGAGAGATGCTCACACTCGACCTCTTCCTTGCCGTGCTTGCGCACGAAGACGTCATGATCGACTCTACATCTCTCCACCTTCCTCGCGAAGAGGCGTACAAGGATCTGTTTGACCTCGTACAGCCTCGAAGCAGGCTTGAGGACCTTGTCGCACAGCAAGGGAGAAAGTACGGTGTCCTCTCCCTTGGAGAGGTCAGCCCTCCGCCCACGCCTACTCCCTCCATAGCCAAACCAGACACCAGCAGTCCATACGTATTCTCGCCACCGCCGTCGTCTTCCTCTCTTCCCGCGACCTCTTCCCCTGTGCAGAAACTCGCCCCCTCCACATCCAAATCTCTCTTCAAAACTCTTAAAACCACGTTCAAGAAACCATCGAAAGCCCCTGAACCCTCGACGTTGACACCCTTCCCACGTCCCGCCTACCGCATCACTCCTCTGCCTTTCTCCACTGTTTCCGTCTCCTTTTCGCCGCGTAAAGTCGGGCTGGTATATACACCTCCTACCCCGTCCCGCAACGGGTCCTCATTATCGGTCAACGGCCACGCTACGCCGTACGGGAGCAAGAAGCGGACACTCGTTGAGGTGACAAGGACAAAAGAGGAGTCACTGGAGGTTACGGCCAAACAGCTGGTCAAGGCGCTAAAAGCGTGGCTGCAGGAGGACGCTGGCTGGTGATCGGACACGAACGCTGCACTGCTCAGAATGCGGACACATTTACTTACGGTATGTACGGGCAGGACTTCAAGGAAAATAATGTACATTATGCTGCTTTGCTTTCTCATCTGACTCTAATCCACGGATCTCTGTGTTGTACATCTTACTACTATACTCTAGCAAACTCAGACGTTGACTCGAACCCTTACCTGTCGCGTCCAGCCCTCCTGTATGTTTCACTGCGGAGTAATTGTGGTAAGTGGTTGCTATTTTTGTATTCGCCTTCCAGAGACCACTAATGCTCTGGCGCTTCCGAAAAGATCGGTCTACTCGGTTCATCGTCCCAAGGTGACCTTACTCGTCCCCAGCATCGCCAGCAGCGAAGAGGAGTAAGCCTTCCTGGCGTTGTCCCTCATCCAGCCATCACCAAGAACCTGAACGTGAGTCCTTGTTCGCGGCATCCCGTACTTGTAGTGTCCTCAACGTGATCGATGCTCCTCCAGCGGAAGTGCACTTGTTGTACAAAGCTACATTGGAGGTACTTGACCAAGATCATGACTCGCCGTCGCTCAATAGGTGAGTTTTTCTGCAACCACTCTAGAACTTGAACTCGGACGGGCTCACAAGAAGTCGACTTCAAAGATTCCCTTTTTGCCCTGACGCTATTCCCTGCTCTCTCTGCACTCGCTGTAAGGTTCATGCTCTTGAACTTGCTAGAGTCAGGACTCGAAGGAAGAGTCGAGAGTCTAGTATGTGCCCCACCCAGTCCATATCTTCTTGAATACACCGGAACCAAAGCCATCGATAAAATACTCTGCGCACTGGTCGGCCTCCTCGATGTATCCCTAAACCCCCCCGCATCCGGGTCGCAAGCCTACTTCGCTGCAACCTGCGTTCTTCCTTTCATTACCTTCATCGGCCTCGAAGCCTGCAGGAAAGGCAGTCATTATAGCATCTCTTACCCAGGCATATTCGCACAAACCATGCAATCTGCATCGTACGGCGTCATGGTCCCCATCTACTGGCTCCTGTTCTTTCTGACAGGGGCAGCCTGGCGGAGCAAAGGTAGTGCTGTAATATCGCGGGGCGATGCTGGGTCCATCATCTTCGGGTTGTGGGCCGGATGGGGGCTAATGACAGCCTTCATGGTGGCACGCCGGGATCCATATATTACAGCCGTCTGGTATGGTGTACCTCTGTGGGCATCCGTAGCTCAACGGTTACACTTGGCAGTAGTGCCCGCACCCCAGTCCGGCTACAGCTTCATACGGGCCTTATACATCGCCTGCTTCCTCATTGCTTCATGGATGCATGTCACGACATTGTTTACGCTATGGGGAGACGCTGAGGCTCTCAAGAGTTTCTTCGTACCTTCAGTATCCCCTCTAGGTGACTTGGCTCCCCTCGAGCTGCTTCTTCGCGACATAGCGCAGTGGGATACGCTGATTGGGATAATATCGAGTGTCATAGCCACCCTTTTCTTTGCGAAGAGTCGTAGACAGCTCATAGGTCTATTCGCGTGGCATGCAGCCGTCATACCGGTTCTTGGCCCTGGCGCAGCTTTCATTGGGGCTGCATTATGGCGAGAGTCCGGGCTCAGTGGAGCCACTGAAGAAGCGAAGGAGAAGACGTCGAGGTTCTAGAAGACGGGGAATTGTCGTACTGGCATATAGCAGAACGTTACACAATGAAGAATGGTGGTTTCTTGTCATCTTCGGGACGAAATTGAAGGTAGCAGGAGCGCATAATTTCATGGTTTCGATGATCACCATTGATCAGAGGTGTAGGATATGTAGATAAATATATACAGTTATTCACTGCGAGGGAATGCTGATGGGTATAGGAAAGAGATGCAAAAGAACGACTAAATTATATACTGTCCTCCTTCACCATTGTCGAACTCCTGCGGTACCAACTTTAGTGTTTCCATCCTTCGTGACAGAGGTGAGGAAGTTGCCGCGCTCGGAGGTATAGGTGCCAGTCAACGGTGTCAACTTCACAGAATGAGGAAGACTTTGCTGCGCTTCTTTCTGGCGTGCATTAGACAGCGTAAGGTTCAGAAAAACTCTCGTGCCCATAGCCACTGTCATCAGTGTAGAGTAGGGGAGCACATTGGGCTTCAGAAAAAAATTGACGAGTGGGGAGCTGGAGTTTAGTGTTTGAATGGCAAGGACCGTGATGTTCGTCACGGGGGTGGCCAAAAAGTACAGAAGGTTGTCTCGATACATGAGGAATGCAATCCGAGACCTTGATTTCTGGGCGCCGAGTTTGTATATGGTAAGGATTAGAATGAGAGTGTCGAATGCTACTGAGGCCGCATTGGGAAGGGCAGACCAAGGAACGATGGTTTTTACCAAACAGTTAGAGGCGAAGGGAGTGGGAGGGCCCGTAGTAGCTCGGAATTGGCTTGCCAACGCAATCTATGGAGAGTTTTACATGTCAATGAATGATAAGTCAGCAGAACGATTTGCAGGGAGTCCACTGACCCAACATCCGACCGTTACGAGGAGCATGAATGTGACGATGAGTATGATGGGTCGGTTATTTCCCCAAATTGCGATTACTCGAAGACAAAATATAGTGCCCGAGGAGGCCATGACAAGAACCACGCCCGCTTCACTTAGGCTGGTGGCGACTTGGCAGTAATCGCTCTGGACAGATGTAAAAAAGAGAGCCGGCAAGGTCGCAAGGATCCCCGAGTACCGGAGAACGACGAAGCTGGGTATAATATGAGTTATGCGCCCTCATATCGAAGCAGATTAGTACTTACGCATAAGGCCCGGCTGTGCGCCAGTGCGCCTTCTTGGACGAACGATAAAATTTGTATTCCTCTGGAAGTAGGCTAAGACTGAGGGTCTGATCAGCATTCCAAAACCATCTACAACGAAACACTATGCACATACTAGTCCCAGGCAATGATCCCAAAAACGACGGCGAAGTTAATTGCCAGGGTCACTGGGAGTTGATGTTAAGACAACGCCCTAGTGCGCCGAGAATTGACCATAACTTGAACCACTTTACGCACCTAATGAACCTTGAAAGTAAAAGAATTCATCCGCCGTCATGCCTGGGGGAAGAAGGATAGTGGCCGTCCCCGCATCAGTAGAGGACTCGGAGTCAGACATCCTCTGGATCCTGGGATGGTCGAAGATATGTGATGAAATTTTGTCCTTGGCCTTTATACCAGAATGATTAGCATCCAGCCGATTCCAGCGAAGCGTAGAAGCCAGATTACTTCACGGCGTTCGTACAACCCGTCAATTTTTCTGACACCTGCATATGGCATGATAGATCAATCAATCAGCAAAACCATACTGAGAGAGATTCGACGCGACGACGTGTCAAGGAGTTGGCGGCGTAGGATAGGAAGCTTGATCGAGGCGTAGGGAAAAGGCCCTACTGAGATCATCCTGCCAGTGGTATTCTTGGACGAACCCTGACGAAGAACTTTTGAATTGGACCGTGCATGACTCCGTGCATGATGAGAAGCGGTTTCAGAAAAACACAAGGAATACACTACGCTCGGTAAGCCAATTGGAATCCAAGGCCGCGGGACTGGAAATATATAGGTCCGAGCCGCCTCGAGCACTGTTGTCTCCCTTGTAAGGGCATCGTAAGCTCTCGCAAGCTCCCAGGCGGAAAATAATTTATACCCAGGCTACTTACTAATACCAGAAGACTTTCCTGCAGTTAGTACGGTAAGCAATCGTCCGATCTGTCGCAATCCGGCGCCCACTGGTGATGTACGAGTTGAGGTCTCAGTATCCGAATCGGTGTAGCACAAAGC
>CEMG01174468.1:0-15267 GCA_001179705.1 Baeospora myosura
ATCCAAATGCGGACTTTTATCCATCACGTGGGCTGTCGCGGTCATATATCGACGCTGCCGATCATCGTTGTCAATCTCCTTCCGAAAATTTCTCCCTCATATAGATGAAAATTCAGCGCTTTAGGACCGCCCAAGACGCCTGTCACCCAATTATACTTTCATGTCGCGTCCAACACCACTCAGATCGTTTCTCGGCGGCATAGGGCTATCGACATCACTTCATTCTCTCCTAATACTGAACGGGAGTGTCCTGGGTGTCTCAGGATTCATTCACCGAGGCGTTCATGGCAATATTGAAGCGTTGGCTGGTGTTGGAGGTCTTGTGCTTGGGGGGATCGCTGCTGGATTCATTGAGGGCCCTGCTACGGGTCTGACCCTCAATACGAGTCCGTGGACTTTGTTGCTCTCTGGCATCTTAGTAGGGATCGGGACTAAGGTGAGTCAGAGAGATTTTGTGTATGTGTTACATGCTCTTACTCAGGAAACCGTGTAGATGTCGAATGGGTGCACCTCTGGGTACATTGTTTCTGTTTCGTCTAACATGACATGCGATATTGAGATTCATTCACAGGCACATGCTTGCTGGAGTCACTCGATTCTCAAAACGGTAGCACATAACTATCCGTGCTGTGAGATCGTTCGCTCATCCACAATTCCAGGTCGATAGCAGCGACGTGCACTTTTTTCGGTGCTGCTGTTGTCACAGCCAGCCTGTTTCACCGGGAGGGCCTTCCTCCTAGCACAGTATCCGACCTATCGCTAGGCGAAACTGGCAAGACACTCCTGATCGCTCAGGCTGTCCCTCTAGCCTTGTCAATCCTCCTATATGCTTTCGTACGTCTCCTTCTCCCATACATCTCCAGCCGCTGATTGGCGATCCAGGCACCTTCCTCTAAACTCCCAGAAGTGAAGGACATGCCCGCCAGCAAGGAGTCAAACCCGTCACTCCGACCCATAGCAAGCCTATTGTCTGGTTTTGAATTCGCACTAGCTCTCCGCCTGTCGAACCTCACAGACCCGATCAAAGTCCTGTCATTTCTCGTTCTCCCCTTCAGCGATGCTTTCGATCCCTCTTTAGCCTATCTCGCACTCGGAGCCCTTCCCCTATCCGTGCTCTTATATGCGCGTTTTCGCGGCCCGGAGACGCCCCGGCTCGGTGGGCACTGGTCTATCCCTAAAAACGGTCAGATTGACGCGAGGTTGATCTCTGGATCAGTACTGTTTGGTGTCGGGTGGGGTGTTTCAGGCATCTGCCGTGAGTTTTCGCGACTGTTGATTCAATTTGCGTGATTTCCTGAACTACAGGTTAAAATTACAGCTGGTCCCGGGCTAGTAAACTTTGGTCAGGCGGTCGTTTCTGGGATCGGACTGGCTCCGTTGGCTGGGTGGTTGGGTGCTTTTGCTCTAGGTGGATTATTGGTCTGAGCCAGAGAGGAGTATTTATCATGGACAGAAATCGGAGGACTCGTAAAGGTCTAAGGACACTGGAATTGGGAAGGATGCTGTAAAGTATCTCGGTTTCGCACCGACGGAGATGTTGTATAGAGCTATCGGAACTTAGAAGTGTCAGACTGTTTAGATTAACTATTAGCATATCATACACCCTGATCAAACCCTCACGCGCACGAACCTTACAGTCAATGATACCAAACGAGTATGTATACAAATGCTCGAAGCTTATGCCGTCACAGCGGCAGGCTCACTACTACTGCCAGAATCCGCTGGTGCGACCTTCTTAGCGGCAGCTCTACTCCGACCCCACTTGATCGTGATCCTCTCGCTGTCGATTTCGAGTCCGTTCGCCCATGCTTGAGCAGCCCGCTCGGCGATGGGCCGGTCTTTGAAGTTTATAAACGCGCATCTGCGTTGATGGAAGTGAATAAGAATAGATGAAGGAGATTGCTAGTCAATACGTACCGTGACTTAGCAACATGGACGATAGATTTTATCTGAGTTGGGTCTATCCATGGTAGCGATTGTATCACTGTAGTTCGGACGCTTTGCTCAGTCGAGGAAGCGGATAGTGAAGATAGGAAAATAGATGTCTGCAAAGAACACTCAATGAGATATTGAGCTCGAGTTTTCAAAGAGTCCACGTACAATGCTCTCGTCCTCCGGTGGTGTAAGACCCTGATTCACCGCATGTGTCGCCATGATCTTCTTGGCTACAGGATCTTGTCGCCCATGGTACCGGTCCTGCATGTTCTGATGCGAGAGTTCGTTATCCACGGGCTTCTCGTGACGATATGGGCACTCTGTTCCGCGTTTGCATTCCCCCTTGGCAAAGAACGAGCAGAGTTGTGGTCTGTTGCGCTTGTAGTAGGGGTCTGTCCGGGCGAGCTGCTTCAGCATCTCCTTTCCGGCGGACATGGAGCGACTGGTGTCGATGATCGACTTGTTGCCTTCCATCTATAGCATTGCAAGAAAAGGTTCGTCAGAGATACTGGAAAGACAAAAACAAAGCATACGCACCTTGCTCTCCATGTTCTGTGCGTAGTACTCCCGATTGATGTCACTCGTCGGTGCCCCTGCCTGCAACGCCAACGCCGTGTCCCGGACTTGTGTAGGCAGCCCATACTCCAAATCCAGCAGACATGTCTGGCAGACATTCTTCACTTTGGCGCAGGTCTGACAAATCACGGTGGTCTTGAAGCGCATCCCCGAACCGGGATTCCAGCGGAAGACGGTGTAGGGTCGTGCACATGTGCCGCAGGAGCGTCCATATTCCTGTTTCGACTATAACGACAAGAGTGAAAGACGAAGTTCAGTGACTAGCTCTTTCGTGTCTGTAACATTGGACATCCAGCGCACCATTCGAATATATGGATTGTCCCCCAAACCTGCAAAATTGTCAGCATTTCTAAGCGAAGAACAGGATGTGAGACGAACAGGTTTCGCAGAGGATAGGGAATTCACTCTGCTCCCATCCTGCTTTATTGATATCAGCTTTTGGAGGCATTTCCAGGGAATATGAGGGCGGTCAAGTGGTGGTTCAAGAAAGAGCAAGGGCGGTGTTTGGCAACAACTTGCAGCGGTGTTTACCCATCGCCTCTTCGACCTCCAGGCTCTCACAACGACGCTCACGTTCAACTGCCTCCTCTGCCGGAACGTCAAGTACTTTGGTCAACAATGAGCAAAGAAAACCGTAACTCGGAACATTCTGAAGCTCCTAATCCTGGAGGAGGATCGTTTCTCATTGCTTGGCAGTTGAAGGACAAACATGTCCTTATCGTCGGCGGCGGAGAAGTCGCTTCTCAACGCGTAGACTCCATTCTCACAGCAGACGCCTTTATCACAATTCTATCTCCCTCAAAAGGTCTCAATCCACGCACGAAACACCTCATAGATCTCCACCCTTCCCGCATAACCTACTACGACCGTCGCTTCACCGGGCCCGCCGAGCTTCACAAAATGGACATGGTTCTCACAGCCCTCGACGACGTACACCGCTCCCGCGAGATCGTAGAAATGTGCCGCAAGGCCAAAGTTCCCGTCAACGCCGCCGACATACCAGAAAGTTGTGACTTTTACTTCGGTTCTCAGATACGCGACGGGCCTTTGCAGATCATGATCTCTACGAATGGGAACGGTCCGCGCATGGCGAGTTTGATCAAGTCAAAGCTGCAGGCAGGATTGTCCGGGCACGAAGGCGAGGCGATCGACAAGGTTGGCTATCTGAGGGAGCAGTTGAAAGTACGTGCGCCGGGAGTTGGTGGTGCTTTGGGGAGGAAGCGCATGAAGTGGATGACACAGCTGTGCAATGAGTGGGACATGGACGCTTTCTGTATGTTGGACGAGGAGAAGGTTGCGAAGCTCCTTGACGAAGGATGGGAGAAGGGCCGTGTCCCAACGGTGGAAGAAGTGGTAGGAGCGCCGCCAATTCAGCCAGGTGTCGTTGTGGCTTCTCAATCGACGAAGGCTATCCCTGAAGCTCCCACCCCCGTCCCCATCCCCGCTCAAGGGGACGTCCTTCGACCGGCGCTGGGCTTTATTGCTGGTGCACTTTGCATGGCTGCGGTGACTTGGTCTAGGCGAAGATGAGGCTTCCGATCCTTTTCCACGTATGAATTTCAATCATTCCAGTATCATTATGCAGCCCCTCCCATTCCAATCTGGTCTCCTTTCGAATCCAAATAATCACACTCTGTATATCACAATCTTTCTAGGGAACAGCAAAAGTAGTACATAGAAGTAGCAATATTAGACCGGAATGTATCCCCAACGCATCGTCCTCCTTGGCGAGCTCCAATGGCACTGGCCCGTGGGCGCTTTCGCAGGGTATTCCAGTGCCTCTTGCTCGCTCGCAAGTTGAAGAAATCCAGGTGGTGTTCATACTCCCCTAGGAGGCTAGGAGGACACGATAGGTAGTCCTCTAGTTGGCTCTTAGCATGTGCTCTGACACTGCCAATGCCAGATGACAGCGTATGTCCTGGGCAGCTTCGATTAGGCAAGGGCTCTGTTTGAATTGACGTAGCCTGTGCCATAGCATGAATACAGCAGCTGTGTCGACTCCGGATCCGAGGGATCCGCAGGGACAATCTTGAAAGACGTCGCGAAGAAGTCTTTAACATCGCGAAGGAATTGGACCCTGTATCGACGTAGATTAGCGTCACGTCGTTAAGAGGATATAGATACAACTGGGTACTCACGATCGTGCAGTGGGTTCCCCCATTCTACACCGTCCAACATCTTCGCTTCCCAGGACCATCATAAGCAAAACGAGCGTCTGATGTTTTTGGTCCACACATCCTCCTCTATTGATCTCTGCTAGCAGAGAGCGCGTGGCCTGTAAAGCAATGTCCTCGGGTGCAACTCCTGCTATTGACGTAGCTTCTGAGCAATGGATAGCAGAGGTGGTTGATTCCGCAAGGAGGCTGAGTGCATATCCTGGGGACCTGATTTGCGTCGTCAGAGCTGTACGACAACTATAGAGTGGACCGAAGGAGAAGGTATACTTACTTGCCGCTCTCGTCGCCCTTGTACACATCCGAGTAAAGGTATATGTCGGGGATGTACCGATTCAGAACGGAACGCGATGCTTCGATCATTCGATTCGAGAACTGTGGATTTACTCGAACAGCATGACTTAAATATATCAAGTCAGCGCATACTTGATTGTGAGAGAGGTGGGAGCTTACGATATGCCTCGTATCCGTTTGATCTGTCCGGGTTCGACGAAGTTGAGGGTTGTCACCTGCTTCACGATCGGGCATAGGAACTGGACCTCTCCTCCACCTGCAGGAGGAGCACCCCGCTTTTTGATCTGGACGAGAAAATATTAGTTAGACATTTACTTGGATTGTATAGCGACGTACCCGAAGCTCAAGACCGTCTGAGATCCCAAATAACTGCAGATGAGGCAACGTTACAGTTCTTAACAGGTCTACCTGAGCTGGGTGAGTAAGGGTGATCTGAACATAAAGAAACACCACGCACAGAGAGGTCCTGATCATCCGTTGTTATTCCTTTTAATGTAAGATGCACCGGCTTCTTGGCAAATGGTGCTATCATGATGACCGGCTCAAGATAATAGCCAACTGAGCGGGAGAGAGGGCAGTCATGGGTGAGAGATCCTCCTGATATGATCCCTGGTTTCAACAGAATAGCAGTACCTGTGAAGAGCGAGAGTTAAAGGCTAGAACGAAGAGTAAATCATGGTTGGACGCACCGGTGACGGAGATTTCGATTATGGTACCATTCGTGACCTTTTCCAACAGTCTCAGAAGACTGATTTCAAAATCTAGGCTCGGACAGTTTGAGTACAAAACCTCTGTGAACAGAATATCCTTGACATACCTCGAAGACCAGGATTCTTGTCCTCAGAGCGAATCTTGTCAATTCTGACTGGTTTTCCGCTCAATATCGACAATACCAGCCTCTGTCTGAGAAACTGATGTCCGCTATAATGCACCAGAGATCCTGCCTGTGCCATCGTGAAAGCTGGAGGAGGCAAAGAAATTTCGTCTCGATTACGTAACAAACACGATCGCTGCTAAAAGCACCGACAAGCCTAGGCACCGAACTGCTTACCGACGCTCACTGACTCTCCTGCCCCAAAGACATCTTTAGATTTTATAGATACTCACTCTCGAGATGACCGACACTCAACCAAACGAAAATTCTGTCGATTGGCCTGGTCGCTACCATCACATTGATCAGATTCTCGACACAGCAGGGCCGAGGACAGACCCAGCGTTTATGGCGGGCGACGGGGTGCGAGCGCGTCATTTCAGAGCAATTACGATAGCGAACTCATGCAGGCCATTATTGACAGGTGAAGACTTTCTTGCGTACACAAGCCAAAATTCTTGTCATCGGTGCTGGTGGACTGGGCTGTGAGATCTTGGCCAACCTTGCTTTGACTGGTTTCAGGGATATTCATGTCATCGACATGGACACGATTGATCTCAGTAACCTCAATCGACAATTTCTGTTCCGGTATGTTGTGGTTATGAACTCTGGTCATTATCAACAGCTTAAAATGCATTCCAAGACCGAAAGATGTTGGGCATCCCAAGGCCACGGTGGCGGCAGAGTTTATCATGAAACGGGTGCCTGGAGTGACTGTTACCCCGTGAGTTCAAAGATAGCCCTTGCCAGCCAAATTAATCTGACCCATTCCAGATACTTTGGCAAGATACAAGACAAGGACGATGACTATTACCTGCAATTCAACCTCATCATCTGTGGACTTGACTCGGTGGAAGCGCGGCGATGGATCAACGCTACCCTCGTCAATCTCGTGGACTCCGACAACCCGGAGAGCCTTAAGCCCCTCATTGACGGCGGCACCGAAGGTATGTCTTTGCGAGTTATCTCGAATGCATCTGCTGGAATTACTTGCGCAGGATTCAAGGGTCAAGCGCGTGTTATCCTTCCGACTATCACCTCTTGCTACGAATGCTCTCTTGACATGCTGAACAAACCCACCGCTTTCCCTATCTGCACCATCGCCAACACACCCCGCCTCCCTGAACACTGTATAGAATGGGCCTCTGTACTAGAATGGCCTCGTGTCCACGGCGGTACGTGTTTGCTTCACATTACGTTTGTCTTGGGTGATCACTGATATGACGTGGCAACGATAGATAAGAAAATGGATACAGACGACCCAGAACACATTAGCTGGCTGTATACCGTCGCAGCCGCCCGCGCCAAGGAATTCAAAATCGAGGGTGTCAACTGGTCACTCACCCAAGGAGTCGTCAAAAACATCATTCCCGCCATCGCATCCACCAATGCCATTATCGCAGGTACCGCGTCATCTTTCCGATTTAGCTTGTCAAGATTTAGCTCACACATCCACCTTACTTACCTTCCTTACCTCAAGCGTCATGTTGTAACGAGGCATTCAAGATTGCCACCAGCTCTGCAGCTTTCTTGAACAACTACTTCATGCTCATCGGGAACGACGGAGTGTACTCATATACCTTTGAACACGAAAGACGAGAAGACTGTCCGGTCTGTGGTGGTGAAGCCCTTGAACTATCAATCGGCCCAGAATTGACAGTGCAGGAGCTGATTGACTTGCTTGTGGAGAGACAGGATATGTGCGTCACCCTTATTCTTTCTATCTGTCTATCTTACCTCGACTTACCGCTCAATTATGTACACCAGCCAAATCAAGAAACCCTCTCTGTCATCGCCGACAACTCAGATCTACTTCCAGGCGCCTCCTCAACTAGAAGAAGCCACGCGCCCAAACTTGGAGAAGAAGATGTCAGAGCTTCTGCCTGCCGGAGGAGAAGTAACAGTCACATCTACTTCGTTACCGTTCAGCTTGTCCTTGCGCCTCACCTTTGCATGATCTTGGTCTTGTGCATGTCCTTTTACCTTACACATTACGCCCTTCTGCCGATCTTCAAGATCTTGTCTCCTTGCTTCCTAGCTGTTATGCAGACGCAACTTACCATAGTGGATTCTTCACCATAGCTCATAACACACAAGCACTGTACCCCAATAGATAAACAAATCATCTCATCTACCTGTAAATAATCGACACACCCCCAAAGTCGCCATCACCCGCCCCACCCCCAATAGCGACTAACCACTGCTCAAGCACCGGCCACCCCACCTCAAACTTCACCGCCAACTCATCCGTATGGTGCTCTCCATCTAACAACCCGAGCAATTCAGGTGGGAACGGGGGTATCAGAGTACCTTGAGCACTCAGTAAGTTGGAGTTACGGTTGGTATTTCCGTTCTGTCCTGCCCCTACTCCAACATCAGTATGGATCGTTGTAGTCGACGCGACACTTTGAGCAGTAGGCACCAGCGGTGCAGACGGTGATCGCGAAAGACGGGGCTTGAGTGGTGGTTTAGGTGAGTTTGGTGGGACGAGGTGGTGCGAGTACATATCGCGATGCGAGTCGCGTAGCGATATCAAAGAAGCTCTCCGTCCTTCTGAAGTATTATTCCCAAGTCTACTTCCACCACCATTCATCAAGCTAAGCATACCCGCATTGTCCGGAGACGGACTCTCCTGCCCATCCGTTGTTGGTGTGCTTGACGTAGCTGTGATACCCGGTGCATACGCACTAGCGGATGTAGAAGCAGAACCGGACCCAGAACCAGGATGATACCCAGACTCGGACGGTTGGTGGATCCAACTTGTCCGTGGGCTCACAGCGACGCTCTTCTGCTGAAGAGAATCCCGATCCCGTATCCGGACTTGCTCGAGCACTTTCTCTGCTGCACTCGTCCGCCGTGCCCTATACGGTAAGTAGTTCTGATTCGTCGTACTCATGGGCCCAGCGGCAGTAGCGCGAGGCGTCGACGGAGACCCCATAGCCAAATCTGGGCTGATCGTCGGTCCAGCTGTATTACCCGCATTCGTTTGAGACTGAGGTACTGTAGGCGACCGCCCACGTAAGGAAGGGTTTTGATTTGCTTCGTTCATGGCGATAGGTGAGGGCGGGCCATATTGGGGGAAACGGAGGATCCCTGAGAAGCTCTTGGCGCGCTCGAGACCTAGTGTTAATGGTGCTCCTTGTGCAGAAGTGATGGCGTCGGAATGGGCTAGGGAGGATGGGTGGAGGTATGGCCAGCGGTGAACGCGGCGTAGGAAGCCTTTAATCACACCGAAACTGGTAAATCTTCGAACATCGATGCCCAACTCGTGCACATTATGTTCTTCCATCCACTCCAGCACTGTCTTGCCTGGCTTCAGCCGCGAGTAGAGGCGTAGGAGTTTGGGCCAGTCCGGTATTGATGCGCCCGGCGTCGTGACATAAGGCCCACACTCTTCCTTAACATGCGGTTCATCCGCGAGCCACTGGATGCTCTTACGCAATGTGTACATGTTGGAGAATTGGAATATGTCAATAGTCATGATGACTTGGTAGTACCTGTTGCGAAACAGGTTAGTCACCAATAAAGTCAATACAAAAACGCGTCAAATCAAAAGTCGCTACCCAGCTCATGAACGACGCGTCAAATCCACGGATACGCGTCGAGACCCAAGATATAGACGTACAATAGATGCGATATCGCCAATCGGGTCAACTTCAAATCACAATCCGCCAAATGGGCAATCCGACCGACATGGTTTGTCCCGTCGATGAACCTGCATACCTGTTCTTACGCAACTTAGCCCTGCATAGCCCCTCAGGAAAGGAACAGCACGCCACTCACCTTAACCATGGTCAAATCCCAATTGTCCTCAATCCGCTTGTCCAGATTGATCAGCGCCACAGGCACCATCCACTCCCTCACCTCCATCGGATTGGGGTAGAACGGGAAGATCTTCAATTCGATCGAGTTAAACTGGTCGATCGGGATGGAGGTTTCAGAGTAGGAGTTAAGGTCTTCGTAGAGCTGTTCGAGGATCGCGTAAATGGCGTGTACCTTCCCTGCGCCTGCATCCTTCCCCGGTGGTCCCCCAGACGAGGAACTAGAAGCACCCGGAGTGCTGAGATTATTGAGATTACTCAGGAACCCCGACTCCTCCTCGCACGCCGTGAGCACACGCGTGACTTTACGGACGATGGGCTCATAACACGAAAGATCGGCGCCTCGCGCAAAGACGAAGCACAGGTTGAACCGGAAGTAATTCCTCTGATATTTCCCATACAATTCAACGGGGAACCCGATAATCCGATGCCGTTTGGTCGAACAGGTAACCAGCCTCCCACAGAGGGGGGAGGGCGGGATGACGTATTTGGAGATGTCGTCGAAGTTGAAGAGGGTGCGGTTGGAGGAGATGGAGCGTTTGCGGGGGGAGGACTGTGAGAGGTGGCCTTGTAGGCCGGAGAGGGAGGAACTGGAGTTGCGCGACACTAGTCCCATAGGATGATTGCTACTATTAGAGGAGGGAGTTGGGGGAGTGTCGGTTGTGGGTGTAGCAGGAACGGATGGATAGGAGGGTGGAGGGACCGCGATGAGCCCTTCGGGAACTTGGTACACAATTTTGGGCCCCTGGCGGATGTCGAAGACGGAGTAGAAGACTGAGAGAATGCGGGGGAGGAAAGAGTCACCGTCTGAGGGCATGGCCGTATGTGAAGCGAGTGGGAGATTTCAATATTCGAAAATGGAGCAGGACGATGCGCCCGAGTGGGGGATGGGCAAAACGGGGCAATGGGAGGCCGTTCGATGTTCGAAGATGATTGTGAGTGCAGAGCAGACCAAGGCGATTAGAGCTATGCAGTAAAGGTCCTGGAGTGAATTGGGGCACTTGAGATAACGCGTAAATACCAATTGTCAAGTGAGCTGGAGATCGAACCCACCAGTCTACACCAAAGCTACGGATATCGATACATAAGTCCAAGTGCCCAAGAATGCGGGCGTTCGAGCGCACAGAGTCACTCAACCGAAGGCCCCAGTCGGCTCAGTTTGCAAGTCCTAGTCAATGCTCACTTCAAAACGAACGTCGAGTCGGAAGGAAGGATAGGAGCAACAAAGTTGCAAATTTGAAGTTGTGGGTGACAACCTGGCCAAGCTTGTGTCTGGCCGTCCTATGACGTCGCAAGTAAACTCTCTCGTACGCCTAAGTTTGTGCGCGTCCAACCATCTACTATTGTTTTTTGTATCTTGGTTCTTCACCATACATCTACACAGTCATGACCAAGGCCGATATATATCCCACAATTCGAGCCCCCAACACCGCGAAAGATCACCATCACATCGACTCCGTCCACAACGTTAACCATCAAGTACCAAAGCACCAGATCATCAACACCCTCTACAACGCTGCACCGTTTGAAATACACCGCAACTTTCAAGACTGTCCCTCCCAAAAGTTCAACCGGAGAATGTTCCGATACAGGGTTTGTCGAATGTACCAGGAAAATGTCGACCACGATGACGCTACGAGCTGACGGACCAGCCGAAAACACGTTCGTGACCGAACGAGTTCGTTGAACGCCTGTCGAAAGGAACGCGTTGTCGAAACGAGGACATCAGACTTGGTGGTCGAGATCTGCCAGAGGTACGGTATGCACCTGTCTACCTGGGAAGCGTGGAATACTGGTGGTACTGGTGTGTCATATTGGAGTGTCGTACACCTCACAAGGCAAAGGAAAGGCGCGAATGTAGGTCCTGCATCGCAGCTGAGCCCGAGTCGTTGATGGTCATCGCGTTCGAGGTCGTCAGAGCCGGAGGATCTGCTTCACTTGATTTTTTGGCACGCGTGGAAGCTTCGTTGGTGGTGGAGGCCAGAGGGAGGATACTGAAGGCTATGATGCTGGGAGAAGGTGGTGAAGCCTGGGGGCGAGGAATAGATGCTCGTGTATACGGCAGGGTTTATAAGTCGGCGCGGCGCGTGCCAGGGGGATCGGTTGAAAAGCTCGCGCGTCGAAACAGGAGGAGGCGAGAGCCAGTATTTCTAACCGCAGACCTGTATACTATACCGCTGGATTACTTGTTGCGTATACATATGAACGAGGCACTGAAGGCAACGCACCAAGCATCGCAAACACCAACCTTCTTTCGACAGCGAGTCCCTCGTTGTTCCTGCGATGGACTACGGATGGCGAGACAACATGGTCATTTCGATAAGGCAGTCATGTTGGACAAAAGGAACCGACGTTGTCGAGGATAGGCATGAGGTTGGCCGCGAGGATTGAGAGGATATTGGACCACGTCCTGCGCAGGGCTCCGCCGCTGGACATAAGTCGAATGGGGCGATTTTTGCGGTGATGAAAGGAGGAGAAAAGGCGCAGAACATTGGCCCTTTCAGTACAAAATTAGATCAGACGCCCTGTCTCGTCGAGAATCCCGCCATAGATAGATCGTATTCTGTGTGCGGGTTGCAGTAAGTAGATGGCGAGTTTCGACTTCCTGTGAGAGGTATAGTTTGTCGCCGTTCGTCAATCAGATAAGGGTTTGACAGTCACATTGCACGTTCACATCCCACGACTCTTGCTTCAACCCGTTCAAGTTGCCCTTTTACCACCACCTCGCAATCCAACTTGAAGATCATCGAGCAACTAATTCTACGCCATGCCAAGTGCAACCCAGTTGTCAAAGGAAACTCCTGTGAACTTGCTCTCACTCGGTTTGTCCACCAGTCTTCTTCACTTCGGAATAGCACTGAAACTCATTTTAAACAGATGGAGGAGGCATACGTGGTGTCTCTGAGCTGCTGATACTCCACGAAATCATGTTGCGTGTTCAACACAAGAAGGGCCTCGCGAACCTTCCCAAGCCGTGCGATTACTTTCATCTAATCGGAGGCACCAGTACCGGCGGGTAAGAGATCGATATTTCAATGTGGGTCCTTGTGTAAGCAACCATCACTGATCATTGGTGATGTTCTGTAGCCTGATTGCTATCATGCTGGGACGCCTAAAAATGTCTACGGAGGAGGCTCTTACCAAGTATAATGATCTCGCTGGCAAAATCTTCAACACCCAGAACAAGAAGTGGCGAGGTCAAGATGGGACATTCAAGGCATCTACACTGGAAGCAGAGATAAGGAACATGATTGCAGGTAGTCATCCTGGATATACAGGAGAGGAGTTCATGTTTGACAATACTGCTGAAAGTGAGACTGGGAAAGTGTGAGTGATCTACTATGTGTTTCAAATGTCTTCTGATACTAGCATTTGTCAAAAGATTTGTTTGCGCGGTACCGGGCCTTAATTGGAAGTATACCCGTCGCTTCCGCACATACACAACCCACAGGAACCCAACCACAAACTGCAAGATTTGGGAGGCAGCACGTGCAACAACTGCTGCACCAAAAATTTTCAAGGCCATCGAGATTGCAGGAACAGGGTCAATCAAGGAGCACTTCATTGATGCTAGTATCAAATGCAACAACCCAGCCAAAGAGGTTGTAGATGAGGCGAGACAGGTATTTGGAGATGACCAACACATTGGAATGTTGCTTAGTATTGGCACTGGTCATCCTGGCATCATAGGCCTTCCAAAGCCAGATGCTTTTCAGAAGTTGCTTCCTGTGAAGCTACTTACAGCACTACAGGATATGGCAACTGACTGTGAGGGTGTAGCATCGGATCTACAGAAGCAATACTCAAACCATCCTGGTATATATCTGCGGTTTAATGTCATACATGGTGCAGGCCAGATTTCACTCGAGGAGTGGAAAATGATTGGGGAGATCATGACACACACCACAGCATATTTGCAGGATGAACTTATCTCAAAGGCAGTAGACATGACTGTGAACTGCCTCTGTGACCCTCTTCAACATAAAGTATTATTGGGTGATTTAGGTATGCTTTAGACTGGTCTTTTAGAATGTGTCCATCTTACTAATGATATAAACACAGGTGGTAGTTTGAGACCACCTACTTCAAATCCAGTAGCTGTTGGACGTCCAATGGGTCACTCAAGTGCATTGTTCACAGGTCGGCAGACTTATATTGAGAGACTTAAAACTTACTTCAGTCCACGGATTGGTAATTCAAAACAACAAAGGCGCCACTTTCTTCTTTATGGCATGGGAGGTATTGGAAAAACACAGATCTGCCTCAAATTTGCAGAAGAATGTTCTGAACTGTAAGCATTAATATATATATATACATTATTTTTAAGTATTGGTAGCTAACAAAAATTGTACAGATTTGCAAGAATATTTTGGATTGATGCCTCTACATCTGACACTATCTCAGTAAGCTTGAAAGGCATTGCCAAGAATCTTAGAGGACAGTTGTCCAGTTCAGAGAATTCTACTGAAGCTGTATTGCAATGGATCTCTTGCTTACAGGAAGAGTGGCTTTTTGTGTTTGATGGAGCAGATGGTGACCCTTACCAGCTAGAGAAATTTTTGCCACCAGGAATACAGGGAAATATTCTTATTTCTAGCAGAAATTCATCTATGGGTAGCATAACAAACCACAAGAATGCCGTTGAGGTTGCTCTAATGGATGAAGAGGAGGCTATTGATCTTCTTTTGAGTGCAAGCTCTATTGAGACACCGTCTACCGAGGACGCTCAAAAGGCAAAAGAAATTGTCAAAGAACTCTACTTTTTGCCTTTGGCTATCAATCAAGCTGGTGCTTTTATTCAGCAAGGTTTTCATACCATCAACGACTATCTTGACTCATACTATCTGCAAAGAAAAGAGCTTCTATCAAGCCATATATTTCGGGGTGCATCTCAGTATGAGCGCACAGTGTATGGAACCTGGGAAATGTCATACATGGAGATTAAATCAAGGGCAACAAAGCAATGGCAGCCTGAAGAGGCAGAGGCTGCGGAATATGCTATTCAAGTGCTCGAAATATTTGCTTTCCTTCATCACGATAATATTATGGAAGATATATTCAAATATGCTACTGAGACATTGCTGACATATGATGGTGAAAGTGACTTAAACAAGAATTTACCACAACTCATTCCAAAGGTGGATCATACATTTCTTTTTCTTGATCAAAATCATTGGAATCCGTCCAAACATTTACGAAAAGGAATCCAAGTTCTATTGTCCTTTTCACTTATCAAAAAGAAACAATCCAATACCTACTCAATGCATCCTCTGGTCCATTCTTGGGCCCGAGACAGGATGTCAGTAGAGAAACAGAACACAAATTGTCTAGCGACAAGAGCTGTGCTAACCTGCAGCTCAGCAGGATTGAGCACTGAACATAAGGATTATTATTTCTCTCTTGCTCTGATGCCACATATTAAATCAAATTACCAATATGGTGGTGTAAACCAAGCTACAAAAACATATAATGATGATGAATTCTCTACATTTAGTGAGGTTTTATACAAAGGTGGAGATTGGAAAGGAGCAGAGAATTTGCGAGTACAAATGATGAAAGAGAGAACAAGGCTGCTTGGTGCTGAGCATCCTGATAC
>CEMG01174688.1:0-21458 GCA_001179705.1 Baeospora myosura
AGTCGGGCGGCTGCGCGGCTGGCGAATATCAGCGCCGAGTCGCTTCTCAGTCGCGTGCCCCCGGCCATGCGGCGGAGTATGACGGTTGAGGCTGAGGGCACGCCGACGACGGGGAGTGGGGAGGAAGATGAGTTGGACGAGGACGATGAGATGGTTATGCCCAGTCCGGCTAATGCGGGGGGTGCGGGATCGCCGACGATGGCATCGCAGTTGCCCGTACCCTCCCCGCCGACCCTCCCGCCGCCGCCGCCGCCGGATCCGTGGGGTCTGGCGGGCGTGGAGGATATATTCAGTCCGGGGCTGAATCAGAATCATCAGGGGCTGCAGGTTTATACTGTGGGTCATCTCATGCCCCGGAGCTCCATCGACGATACGAATGGGAACTGGTCTTTCGATCCGAGCAGTCTTGGGGCGATGCTTCCCGGGGGAAGTGGTGGCGAGGCTTACGTCGCTGATGGTGGGGCGTCCTTCGATGCGTCGTCATCGCCTGGGGCAGGCTCCTCGTCTGGTAGTGGGATTGCAAGACCAGACTCATCGGCATCGCAGAAACTACGTGTGCGACGCTCGACGTACGTCCCTGGGTGGGCTGTGCCGCCGCGAGTGCTCCTCGTCGACGACGATGCGGTGAGTCGGAGGCTGAGCAGCAAGTTTCTGCAGGTGTTTGGGTGCACGATTGACGTTGCTGTCGATGGGGTTGGGGCGGTGAATAAGATGAATTTGGAAAAGTATGATCTGGTTCTTATGGTGAGTTGCTATTTCCACATCCACCCGTCGTCGAGATCGGAGGCTTATGATATGTGGTAGGACATCGTTATGCCCAAACTCGATGGCGTTTCTGCGACGTCTCTCATCCGGGAGTTCGATCGTATGACGCCTATTATCTCTATGACGAGTAACTCGAAGCCGAACGAAATCATGACTTATTATTCTTCCGGTAAATCTTATTCTGTTCACCCAAGGACTTACGCAGTCTAACGTATCCCACTCTTTAGGTATGAACGATATCCTTCCCAAGCCATTTACTAAGCAAGGTCTCCTTGACGTTCTCGAGGTAGGCGATACAGAGTCTACTTTTCTATATTATAATCTCATTCGACCCGCCTCAGAAACATCTCATGCATCTTAAAGTAATCCAGCAAATGGCACGTATGCCTCGCCCAGTCGGTATCCCTCCCCTGTCCGACACCAGCTTCGAAAACGCACTCAACTCACAAGCTGCTCTGCTCCCCGGCAACAATGCCGCCGGTAGTAGCAACAATGCTTTAACGCCTAATGGGGGTGCATTCAACTTCGGGTCCGACGATGGACGTATCAATCCTCTGGCGGGGATGGGACTCTCAGACGAGCAGTATAATATGATACTGCAGAACATGGTGAATGGGGAAACCTTTGTGGGTATGGAGGGGTCGGGCGAGAAGCGGTCGTTGGAAGATTCAGGCGATGGCCGGGAGGCGAAACGGTCTAGGTTCGAGGTTGTGGACTAACTACGATGTCAATCTTTCCTTCATCTTGTACTTACATGTTTTACTTCTCTTCATCCTTTAATCTTTTTCTTTTGCGCTGTCGTTGCTTTGGTCTTTGCATTGTTGTCTCCGCTCGATAACCGCTCTCTAATTTGTCGTACAGTACTTTTACTCGCATTTGTCGACCTTCACGCCTTGGCCGAGTCTATGGACAATGTACACTGCCAAGCTCATACATAATGTATTGAATATTTATCTAATTTCAGCGCAATTTCTCTCTCTTGACATCCATATCATATGAATGCGTGGCGCATTCGGACTGACTGGAGTGGGACTGAAGGAAGTCGGAGGGCCCACTGTTCCGTTCAAGGCGCTGGTCCAGGTGATCCATGCCTGTTGATCTTCGCGTTCACTAATCCGAACGCTTCACTGGCGATTTCTGCCCAATACCCCTCCCGTTTTCCGTATATATTCACCATGGGTATTGGTACGGATGAAGTTTTTTTCTGGCCGCTGTACGATAGCATCAAAGACTGTTGTGTGTGGTTACTCGCTCAATGGAGGACAATTGCCCTCTGGTAGAAAACCACGGCTTTCTGAAATCCAAAGCCAGGCCATAAGCCCGTCGTAGGCCAGCGACTTTGGCCCGGCCTGGTCAGGCTTTCCATGGCCTGGTTTGCCCCAGCCTACGGCTTTGGGCCTGACCGTTGACATCACTAAATAGATCTCACCAGGACACTTTGTAGCAATACATAATTTCATCGAGTGCGTAGCTGCAAGATCATTTCAATACATTGAATCGTCAAGTATCTGCAGTCGGGAACGGGGCGAGCTATCCACCTTCACCGGTCTCACCATCTGCAGCATGACTACCAGTCTGAATATTTTCCCTTATGTTTCGCAGGTTCTCTTCCCATGTCAAGTCATACTTCTTTCTAGTCGCCGGATCCCAGACTTTCTTATGCTTCCCATTAACCACCGCATTCTTCCAGACTAGTTCTGTCCCAGACACAAGCTTCAAAAGCATACAACGTCAGACAGGCAATGTAGACTTGCAGGATATGGCCATACGTACCGCAAGTGTGGGTATCCGATCGCCACAAGGCTCTGGTAGGGTATTCAAGTCCGTATACTCTTGCAGAAACGATGCAATCGCATCGTATAGCACAGCGGGATCTTTGTAAAACGGGTCACCCGGCGAGTCGGAAAGATGTCTTTCAAAGTCAACATGAGTAAGCTGCAAACATCCTGGGACCTGTCCTTTCGTCCTTCCACCTCTTCGAAGAACCTTGTCTCTTCTTCGTAAAGCCCCCAGTAGCCCTTCGAATATTGTTCGCATATCGCAATTCAAATAAAGCCCAAGTGACATCTGCCCCGCCGGGATTAAACCGAAAACAGTGGCCCAAGTCCGTGACGTCCATTTCTCTCTGTGATGAAGGTTGAAAGGCGGTCGGGCATCGACTTGCACAGGGTGCTGGAGTGGGAGTGCATGAATGATTTTGGTGAGAACCCTTCGGATGACTGGCTGGGTCTAAAAGTGGGTACATATGGAGATGTGTGCCTTCTCTGGGACCTCTGAACATGGTACCTCAGTGTGCGCAGATACCTTAGACCAAGTACCGAGAATCCAGGAGGACTCGATATGCAGGGAGCGCAAAATGGGAGCGCCAGCGCGCCGGAGGTGCAGATGTATGGGAACCAGGAGACGACTGAGTTGAGTGATGTCATGTACATCATCCTCATACTCGAATTCAGCAACCAGATCCATCGAAGTCGTGGGAGGTACCACGAAGCTTCGGAGGAGTGCAGTGAGAAGATCCACGGGCATGATGAGTGCAATATGCTGCAAATCAGAGAGAATGAAACTTCCATATCTGGTTACTTCATCGAGGGGGAAAGTATCTGTGATGGCGCAGGCACCAAGGTCCAAAACCTGCAGTCTTCGTGATTGCTGCAGGATCTTCGCAACTTCGGAAACGGAGAGGCGTTGCGCATCGGGGAGGAATGACAGCGAAAGATGAGTAAGATTGAGAGCGTCCCAGATTCCATTGTCAGCAAAGCCCACATTGTTCAACGTCAATGAATGCAGGCGACTGAAGACTTCCTCGACCACAAAATCCAATACGTGCCACGCTTCGCCAATCTGTGTTTCCCCGTGAGTCACACTGAGAGAAAGACTTTCCAGTATCAGAAACTCCTCGATCCCTTCGAGCGCTCGTTTCAGAGCGATCATTGTGCCGTCCAATGACAACGTCCGAATGCGATGTGCGTAATGCGGCGGAAACCATGAAAGTCTCTCGAGATTATGCTCAATTTTGCACCACAACGGATGCTCCTTAGATCGTCCTGCCCATGACATGATCCTCTCAAGACCATCGAGCTCGTCGGAATCAACTTGAATGAAGGACCATGGTCTAGCATCGTGTGTGAGCACATCGTGCCATCTCCTACAGACAGACATGACTCGCGTCCAGCGTCCGGACCATGGATCCGCTTGAAGAACGTATTCGAAAAGGATTTGCGAGAGAACATCATCGGGAAGCAGAGATATCGAAGCGATAGAGTTGCGGTAGGAGTTCAAATCTACAAGGTGTTGAGCGAGAAGTATGGCTCCGTTGTCGAGAGCCTGTCTGATGGTGTTTCTTTGTCTGCAATGCATCATGATTTTCAGCGATAAGAAGAGCATTTGGGTCTGTCAAGGAGTCAAGGAGGAGCGTACTCACGCGAGGGATTCCAATGGCTGCAGACCATCTACGCGATTGGTGACCATATGCGGTCTGAGAGTTTCAGAAAGACGAAGGAGGGAATCGGCTAAGGTCGACATGGTCGTCGCGGGTCAAAGCGATGCAGTATCCTCACGTGTGTATAATTGTCCTCACTGAGTCAATTTCGGTCCCGTCAATCCCGAAGATTCACGTCATTGAAACCCTAATCATTCGCACAAGTAAGCCGACCCGCAGAAGCCGACCACGGGTGTGGTGCTTAAAGTGTGGATATAGGGGAGGTTTGTTAATTAGGTATACCCCAAGACAACTACATGACGGAAAATAGCACAACGACACAGCGCTCTCAAGATGCATCAAGACACTGCACACATGGTGACGTACAGGAATCACAGGACAGCACGCAGAAGTGACCAACACCCCTCACGCAGCGGGGATGGGCTTCGCGTACGTGGTCCTGCACGCATCGGCGGCCATCGTACCACTCGTCCAGATTGTAGAAGGGCATCCCGGGTGGCGACGTTCATGTCTGTTGGGGTTTATATCAGACATACCCGCAACCAATCCCCATTCAGGTCGTAGGAGGTTGGTACGGGTCTATCCATAAGCATCTCTGCATGTGAACTATTCAACGTGAGGAAGTCGAAGTTAGTGGCGGAGCATCGGTGATAGATCTCCCTGTCCTCGTCAATCCGCACCAGGTCTTCAGTTTTCGTACGCTGAGTACTTATGCTGAAAGTTGTCAGTTGGGCAGTACAAGAGGAGCAACGAATAGATGACTTACGATGAACCGTTTTCCATGATGATCTTTGGAGACCCGGAGCGTCATGACTCATTACCCTCCCGACGCCATCCGGTAGCGTGTTTAGCGTGTTCCAGAAAACGTACCCTGAGCTTGTGCCCAAGTTGGGCCCACATCCAGCACCGAAACGCGAGGGAGGGGGACGCATCTTGATAGCGGAAATGGACCTGCTCCGGATCATCGAACTGTAGAAGAAATAAGTGGGGATTTTCTTTGCAGAGCAGCTTGTAAACGCACCTCATCTAGAGTACTTGACTCTAATTAAGTGATCTGCCTTTTCCCAGCGTTTACCCTGACCATAGATCAGACTCTAGTCCACTGCTACGGCAGAGATCAAGCAGGGATGGCAACGTTATTTGCGAAGAAGGCGTAGGATCCTTTGATCTTATGATCCAGTATTGCATACAATTTTCGCCATCCTCCATTACATTTGGCAAGCGACGAGCAAGGAAGACAATGTGGGACTGGGCGACTCTGAACGATGATTCGGATGTCAGACTCAGATCATGGAGGATGGGAAGATGGAAAGTCACATTCAAATTGGTCACACTGTGACTCCCCAATTCGTAACCTGCTCCCGACTCCGACTCTTTGCCAACATGAACTTTACCTTCAAGTTTCTGCAATGATCGATTCTTCCAGAGACTCGCGGCCAGGGAGGAAAAAAGAATGAGTAAATGATTCTCTTGCCCGTGAATATCTATCAGACTTACCGACAGCTTTCTTAGTCCAATCGTGCCGCCTTTGCGCCCAAATTTAACTTGCCCAAGGACCCGAGGAAGAACGGTTTCATCGATGCTTGAAGCTTGAGATGTCGAGGCCCAGTGTGGTTGTCGAGAAAGGGCTGTCTGTGTCGACTACCAATCGACTACGCTCGATATCTAGCTGTGAGTTACCTCTTGTCTCTTCGATATCAATGTTCTCATTGCTTTGATCATGACTAGATGACCAGTGTTGTCTTTTGTCGTGGCCTTTTCGACACTTCTTCGCTGACCGCCCTCAGCACCAGCCTCAACCTTTGCCCTAGCTGAGGAGGCGGTCCAACCAATAGACGGGTCGATGTGCCGCACGCGTCTAGACACGACTTGCTCTCCAATAATGCCTCACTATGTCGGAGGGGAGGTTTTTCTGTGGGGAGGTCCGTGTATACATCTGTATCTTGGCATATGCGCCGCGCTGAGGTGAAGTGTGTTCCTCCTTGGCGTTGCGTCTGTCCTTGCCATCATGATGCTCATTGCTCATTAGACGTGCACTCAGATGATCGTTGAAGACGACAAGTATAGTGAGATGACCCTCATTGGTGAAGCGTCACCGCAAACGAACCTAGGTGTCTACATATCCGTAGTGCCATATGTGGTATGTACCGAGTATCTTCGCCACGTCTTTATCTATTGCCGTCGGAGAGATAAGATGCCAGCCTGAGTTGACAACTCAACAAATGACGTAGATGAAACACTGAAACCAGAATGAAACTGAGGCTTGCAGGGGCATGCTGAGGTCGCTAAACTGTTGATCACCCATAATTCACATGGTGAGTCGCGAGCGTGGTCGATGATCATTATCCTATACTGACTGTGATGGTCCAGGCAGGGAATCTTCACAAAGCTCTGTCTCTATCATATCTATTCATGATGGTTGTGGTCAAGGTTGCGGTGCTCATAATGAAGAACAATGTAGACAATGTATGCAACTCCCTCCAGTCCCTTTCTGCGAGGAATTGATAAAACCTGCACAGGAAAAACGTTTAGTCGCTCGAGCGTCGGGAAGTTCTGAAGGCCCGGGTCTGCCGTGAGTGTCTAGCTCTTCGGGCATAGTGAGTTGACCTCAAGTTCTTCTCACAGGTCCCCAATCACCTCGTACTACTGAGCCAGACTGAGCCTTAGACATGGCGACAGGATCAAACATCAAAGACGAGTCCGGAGTTACTGATCGAACCTGATCGGCTTTTTTGACCAAGCTGTACCACTGCGGCAAGACGGCGCCGGTGAGAGCATAAAGGTGCCAACACGCGTCTTGTGTTTCATTCCCTTTCCTATCTCTCTTCTCCTTCTTCCCGTCTCCGTCTTCACTTTTCACCTGCGAGTCGGGTTCTTGCACGTTCATTCATTCGTTGTACTTCTTTTTACGAATCACAGTCTCCCCTTCGACTCTCAAAGATGATCTATTCAACCCTTATCACCGCTGTTTTTGGCGCAAGTCTCGCCATTGCCGCTCCCATCTACCCCCGTGACGTCACTTTGGATCCTGCTGCAGTAGCGGAGGCCCAACCGCGCGATGATACGGCAACCCGTGCGTTCACCGCCTCGGAGATCAAGGTGTGCATGTTTTCGATAACATCCTGTAAGTTGTCATCAGGCAATGCTGACTCCGTTGTTCACGTAGACGTCCGATGGGCAGTGTCTGAACATCGACCCGCTGTCGGGCGACTTCCGCGAGAATCTTATCCCAATCACGACGGCTGCTTGCGATGGGAGCGCGAACCAGCAGTGGGATATCATCACGGCCGGAAAGCACGTCGACCAGCCCGGTTTTGCCAATGTCGTCAGCACACTGGTATGTCCTATATCTGTCAAAGATATTTGTTGAGTGGTTGTTGACGATTTGGATGCCTTTCCAAGACGAACGGGTGCCTCAACTTTGACCCCAGAAGAGCTGCAGGCAACCAAGTACTCCTGTTCTCGTGTGGTGGCAGGGTGAGTTTGCAGCATGAGATGCAACATATTCAGGGTTACTTACTCGCATACCCTTACAGGCTGATGGTGGTGCGTAGCATCGTGCTATTGTCTCAAGATATATTTGGAGGGTCATTCTGACATGAACTTTCAAGGTGGATCTGTCACCGACTCTCAGCTGTTCGACTTCACTGGTGGCGCAGGCCCTCTGGCGCTTACACCGGCGAATGCAGACAACGTCTGCCTCACGGTGAACGGTAACACTCTCGATCAGACTACGTGCAACCCTGCCGCAGCCTCTGGAAGCGAGGTACTTGGCTTCTTTTCCAACCTTTGAGACTACTGGGCTGACAACGGAATGAGTAGCTATTCACAATCGGGTCGGGGGGCGGAGCTGCTCCATCTACTAGTACAGATGTTGCTTCCACCACCGAGGCAGCTGCCACCACCACGGAAGCCGCATCAGCACCTGCTGCTACTAAGGGAACAACAGTATTGGACGCTGCCGCGGTCGCGGAGGCACAAGTCTTTGATGCTACAGCTACTCGTGCTTTCACCGGCGCCCAAGTCAAGGTCAGTGCATTTCCTGATCATAAAAGTTTTGACTATTCCTCACCTCGTTTATCATAGACCTCAGACGGCCAATGCCTAAGCGTTGACGCCAACTCGGGGGACTTCCGTGAAAATCTCATTCCTATAACCGTTGGCGCTTGTGATGGAAGTGCCGGCCAGAAGTTCGACGTCATCACTGCCGGGAAGCACGATAATGTTGCTGGGAGTGCCCTCATTGTCAGCAGCCTGGTAAGTTTTGGCCCCTCATCGCTAATTGAATATACAGCTGACATGTTACCTAGACGAACGGATGCGTTAATGTTGACACTCGCAGAGCCCCAGGAAACCAAGTGCTCTTGTTCTCCTGTGGTGGACGTGCTGACGGTGGTAAGCGACACTTCATCATTGCTCTGTTCGTGTAGTTTTAGTGAATTTTTGTTTCTTCAGGCGGAGAGGTCACCGACTCCCAGCTTTTCCCGTTCAACGGCGATGCTACCACTGCTCTATCCCCCAGCAGCAATCCCGACGACTGCCTCACTGTGAAGAACGGATTGGTGGACATTTCTGGGTGTGATGCGGCGAACCCTGCTGCTACTGAGGTATGTCTACTTTCTCGTCTCTGGTTATATGTGCTTTAACGACGCGCTCTTAGCTGTTCACCTTCGTGGCTTGATATCACTGAACGACGTTCCTCTCATGATCGAGACGATATTTATGGTTATATACATATCGTATACGGAGTCCGCTGGAGTTGTCACACGACGCGAGTAAAGTGCTGTGCGAGGGCGTTTGGTTGGAATGGCCCAATGCATCATTCCTGTCAAGTAACTATCGAGCACAGTTTCTCAGCGAAAAGTTTTTTTTCGGACGAAGATGTATATCTCTTTACTAAGAGGATCAAGAGGCTTGCTGGCGCTTCAACGAATACGGCAGCTCGACGGGGTGTTGCATGTAAATGTGACCTAGAGCTAGAAGATGGTTGTACGCCGGAGCCTCAGCCTTCGCGCTCCGCCTCCCCTCCACGCCCTGCGATCCGCTCCTCCCCATCCCCAAACGCCGTATCATTGTCGTCCGAGATAGTAGGCGACCGCACTCGGCCACACTGACAAGTGCTGGAAATCAACTAGAAATGTATTATGCATTACTTATGTAGCGTCGACTCGCTCGACTGAGGACGACTCTCGATATCTTATGATTCATGATCTGCTCATGATCAAACTTATACGTTAAACTTGGACGTTAAAGTTGAGACTTCGAGGTAGGTAGGTATTGTACACTCCATGTATCACGACAGTAGCGCGATGCCGACCTATCGTCACAGTATAGGTAGTAGGTGGTGTGTTACCGGAGCGGTCCGTATAATCCTCTGTCTACGTATACTCCTCTGTCGAGTCTTCTCCACTCAACGACCTTCCGTTCGCTTCTGGCTCCTCTTCGGTACAGGGTACAGACGACTATTGTCAAGGTACGCACAGAAAGTGCAGATAGTTATGGACCACGGGACTTGAAACTTGAAGGTTGACGTTGAAGCCAGAAGAAAGAGTCAGGATGTTCTCGTACTCCTCAGTCTCCTCTTAGGTCAGTGATGTCACTGAGGTGTAACTTAAAGCTTGACTTGAACCCACAGTGGGCGACGTTTGGGCTGCCGTCGATCACCGCCAAGGTACTGCTTCATCGATAACTCTACCTACCTACCTACCTAAGCAAGTCTCACTTGACATGGAAGACCTGCGAAACATAAGGGAGAATAAGTATCCAGACTGGTACATGATCCGAGTGCTGCAGATGGTGAGACCGGTGAAGGAAGGAAGGAAGGAAGTATAGGTGGAATCTGGATTGCTCGCGGCGTCGCCCCATTCCCGAGTCCCGACTTGTTCCCGACTGGAGATAATTGACGATTCGATGTATTGAAATAATCTTCCAGCTAAAAGTACGCATTCGATGAAATTCGGTATTGCAATTTGCTACAAAACGTACTGGTGAGATTTGGTGAGATTCATTATTTTATAAGTGACGCTGAGGCGACGGTGTCTGAAATCGAATGAAGTCCCTACTTGGTAAGACCCCTGAACGTGAGAGAATCATTCCTTTTGCAACTTCAACTTGACCTTCAACGTTAACCACGACCATCTTGATTCTTGCGACCATCGCTTTGACCCCGTTCTCATTTTTGTCGAGGGTCGGGCCTTAGTGCGAACGTGGACAAAGCACTGTCACAAATGATTGCATGTACCAGTTCAATTGTGCTCAACTTTGGCCGGCGTGTTTTTATGTGCAGCACCGCCCGGACCCTGATTGGCCTGACCATCTACGCTGACCGTCTACTCGTTGGCTAGCGTAGACCGCCCTTGGAATGGCATAAAAGGGTCAAGAGCCGATGGTGTATCTCTGTGCCTTTTCATCTCCTCGAATGATGGCCGACTTTGACTCCCTTCGACGTGGTGCGTGCGTTCCGGTGAGTACCATGTAAAGTTGTATGCGCTTTGACCCTTCACTTCTTAACTTTACGACTTCTGCTCAGCGTTCAGCGACTCACGGTCAACCAGACTCAACCATCTGGTTCGACGATGGGAACCTGGTCCTCAAGGTTTCCTCGCCTACACGCCTTTCGTCTGACAGTGCTGTGCTATTTCGGGTGCATGGCTTCATGCTGATGTTCGAGTCACCCGGTTTATCTGCTTTGTTGACTCCAGCACTGTTGGGGGATGATTCAGACATGGAAAGATACGAAGGCGTCCCAGTTGCGCACTTGGAAGAGAATGCAGAAGCCGTACATGTTGTCCTGTGTTACCTTTACGGTATACCGTGCGTTAAGTTTCACATTACCGCTCCACGTCACCCGCTAATTAGTCCACTGCAGTATCATCTACAGTATGGAGGTCCTGGATCTAGCGCTCTGTCTTTGCTCGAAGTACCAAATCCCATCCGTCCGCCATCTCATCCTTCGACGTCTCCACCATCATTGGCCGTCCCTTCTAGCAGACTGGGACGCCGCCGAATCTCGCTTCGACGCAATGGTAGACAAATGCATCAACCTCGATGACGCAGGCCCCAGGCAGAACTTTGTCATCTTCGAACCCGCGTCTCTCGTCCGCATCGCCTACAAGCACCAAATCCACGACATCCTCCCCGCGGTGTTCCTACACCTTGCGCGCGTGCCTCGGTATGCCGAGTGGGACACCGCGTGCCCGCGCGAAGACGCCAGACTGGCGGGGGCCTCGCCGAGTGTCTGCAGGCTGGTGTATCGCGCACGAGCAGCAAGATGGTCGCTTCTTCTTCCCGCTGACGTCGCGGCTGTCGAGCAGATCACGAGGTTCCTGGACAACGCTGTGCGCATCTTTCAGTCGATCTCCATACCCGGGCGAGTGGATGAGCCGCTGCATCCCTGGTGCGTTAAGGTGAAGGACAAGTTGTCCATGCGGATCGTTATCGAGTCGAAGGGCAGGCTGAATATTCTCAAGGTGCTGAGGACATAAGTATGCGGACGGGGAGTACCTCATGGAACAGGGAGCGTGCGCAGAGTGTACTTCGGATACTTGCCTGATGCTGGGAAAAGTCAGAGCAAATCTCTGGGGGACTGTCAAGAGCATGGTGCCCATTCCAGCGACGACCGATTGCCAGCCGGAATGCCACAAGCCAGCAGTAATTTTTGAAGCGTTCCCGTTCCCATGTTGACGATGTTCATATGATTATAACTATGTTATTCTGCTATCTACACTCATGATACTTGATGATAATATAAACGTATGCATGTCCTGCTGCTGCTGAGACTTGGCCATCGAGGATGGCCTTAGGAGTGGCGTGGGATTTTCGTACAAGCGTCAAGGCAGTCACTGAGAAATCGATCTTTCTCCACATCACCACTTAACTGACCACCCTCGGCTCGACTACCTGCCTTCATCTATATGGCTACACTTCCGCTTCATGGGGATCACGGTGCTGATGGGAAAAGCCGCTGACTGAAGATCTGCTGTGTGACTTCGATGACGTGGCACTGGCCATTGTCGACCACCCGAAATTGACCTAATAATGGAATGTACGCCACTTTCCTATTCAAGTGGCCTTCGCACTTGTTCTCTCCACTTATGGCTTGTCTGTATGAATCAACAAGAATGTGGCACTGTGGACATGCCTCGTGGCTTCTGGACAATTCTTCCTATAAATTGAGCTCGTTCGTCGCCACGATTGTATCTATCTCTTCTCCTCAATACCATCTGCCACCCCCATCACAGCACACGCTTGCCTATCCAATCCAATCTGTCCAAAATTCTGGAATATACCTGGCATATAAGCATTCTCAACCCTGACGTACGTGCATGACTCGACAGGGCTGCATCGAGGTTGATACTAAACAACTGAATACCTTTTTTCAGATTTTCCAGTCCGACTATGAGCCTAGTATCTACCCCGAACGTACCTTCTGATTTCAACACCAACTGGAGGCGTTGGAACCAAGACGGAGATCTGATAATACGGGCTCCTGACTATGAGGGTGGCGCTCGTTATTTTCGCGTCAATGGCAACGATATCTCGAAATATTCACACTCTCTGTCTATCGCTCTGCTTCCAAGCGTGATTGAATCCGAAGATGAACCCTCGTTCTCGTGCTACAATGTTCCCATTGCGTATGTCCAAGATCATGCCGACGACTTGGAGCTGGTTCTCGAATGCTTCCATTACGACCTGTAAGTGGCGTCGATCTTCGTGAATGTTTGCATAGTACTTACCATCAATTCATTGTATTGTAGGAAGATACCTGGATGGCTTTTGAATGGCGGCCCTGCGTCTAGGATGAAACTGCAGGCACTCGTACGAATGAGCGAGAAGTATTCAATTCTAGGATTACGCACGAACGCTATGGTATGGATCGAAGCGATGTACCCGACGACTTCCCGCGCCTGCGCATGGAACTGTTGCGGCGATCTACCTAGGTCCGACGATGCTCGGCGGTGTATCTTCCCCCCGCCATCGACGTCCTCAACACACCATTGACCGTTGCACAATATGGGACCCTGCTGTACCGTGACCTGTTACGTACCGCGGACGACAATTTGGAATCTTGTGGAAAAGGATGACTCCTGCTGTGGTGGTGTTGATGCGGGGAAATATATGGGATGCGATTCGATCCATATTTACGAGATATTGAGAAACGTGATATAACTAAATTTCATCAGTTCTACTCAGGCCCTTGGAGGTTCTATCCTGTTCTTGCTTGTGTACCAGGCTTACGATACTTATTCTGGAACGATCCGCGCTTTGGATGAGTCGCCTGCCGTTCATGAACTTCTTCAATCCAATTGCTTCACTTCGAATTGTTTGCACCCACTTTTCATATTCATATCGCTATACACGACTCGGAATGGATTTTCTGTATTATCATCTCTACTGCCAGCTCAGCAACTGCTTCTTCGCAAAAACTATCCCTGAAATATTGCAAATCCCTAGCGCCTTGAATCTCGGTACACGCATTAAGGGACGATTGGTTGTGTATTGCTAGCCTCTCAGCAGCTGAGCTTGCCGCAGCTGGCGCAGGAGGTCCTGACGCCGAAGTCGCAAGTAGCACCGCTAGGGTTGCACTGGAAGACATGACTGGTAGGGCAGTTGGTGTTGATCGCGGTGTTCCCGCAGAACAAACCACTGACTCCGTTGCAGCGGCAGCTGGACGCAACACAGGCTCTCTAAAGGTCATCGATCAGAACTGGAGGTAATTCTGAGAATGATGGAGAGAATTACTTACGCTTTCAAGGTCTCTGGCCTCGACAGCGTCGGGGATCGGCGCGGGGGAAAGAGCCATAGCGGAGACGATGAGAGCAAAAAGAGTTGCGGTGCTGGTGAACTAAAAGAACGATGAGCTCAGTAGAGCTCTATAGCGAGGTCAAGGGAGCGTCACCTTCATCTTTGAATTCGTTCAAGAGGATCGGTTGTTGAGCAGACTGTTTGGTTTGAGAGTTCAAGTCTTGGTATGGAGAAACCCCTGTATTCTTGCCGCGTCTTTATAGTTTTCTGGCTCGAGCTTGCTTGCTGAAAAGGGACACCAATATCCAGAATGCCATGTCCAAAAACCTATTCTCTTCTGCGCTCTAATGACAGCGCGAGAACCTGGTCGATGCCAAGGCGCAAGTCCTGCCCAATTGACATTTTTTATCGGCCGCTCTATGTGCAGTCTTGACGTCTGCATCAAATGGATGAGCGTCGCTACGAGTCGCTGAAATATTATTTATCCGCGAGTACAGAGCCCGGACTCCATATGTCGAGTCAGCTGCGGGATGAGGTGAATCTCACCTTACAGTGGAGTGATACGCATCAGATGCTCGTGTGATTTCTTTGTACCCTGTTGAGGGCGCACACACCCTTCCCTTGAAGGCCCGTAGATGCCACTAGGAATGTGAGAGAGAAACCATCGAATGGGTGTCTGCGCTACGAGGCTGGGAGAACTTACAGTTTATACCGCGTTCGAGTTCCAGGCATAGCATGGCCTGGACAGTCTTTAGTCTGTGGTATAGACACATATAATTCTACATTGGCCAACGCTGAGCACTTGGTACGAATTTACGGCTCCAAGGTAGATGTTTGAAGGTGTCTCACCTTGACTCGAACCTGACAGTGTCTATCATCGATGCCATCAAGATCAGCAACGCTTTCCAACAAGGATGTTCGTCGAGGGCGATAAACGACTTGTGATCAGCCGACTTAATCATATGATGGCGAAATTGACATCGAAGAGACCACAACCAGACGGCGATTGTTCAGAGAGGAATTCGTTTACGAGCCTTCTTCAGGTCCCAGAGCAGCTCTGCGAGCCCTGGATCTTTGGAGCCAGGGATCACTCAAGAAGCCACGACCAGGTACGAACAATCTGCGGCCTCCCTCTGATGGGCGGTGAGAGAAACGAAAGGATAGAAGGGTCCTGACATTTAAGTCATGCTGTAGAACTCAGCACTCGCCGTATCATTCCTCACGACTGGAAACCTCACTCGAATCTCCATAGCAGCAGTACCTGTCAATGAAAGGATGTAATCATTTGCGCCGAACACACTACAGTTCACTCACTTTTTTTGTGTAAGTCCCGGAAGTTCTTCTGGGGGGCGTATAGGCGTTCATTGTTTGGCTTTCGAAGATACACCCCCATCATTTGCCCCGTTGATCGTGTCAAAGGAAAATCTGAATACGAATTTGAATGAGGGCAAGTCCGAAGTGTCAATCGTCTGCAGAAATAATTACCAGAACAAACGCCGGTGTAGTGGTATGTACCCCGCTTGAGAGGTCCGAATCAAACGGTAACAGTTCCTACATCACATAGAGGTAAGAATATGTCGACAGGAATGACAGCAGTCGGATCTCTGTGCGAGATGACGCCTAACAGACCAGTTAAAGGGGATGTTGATGCCATTTGAGCCATCGCGCGTACGCTAAATCTGAATTCCGACATCCAGCGACGTGGGCAAGTGTTCAACAGAGAAGGCGCTGAGGACCTCCTTTGCGTCTGGTAGCCTCAAGAGGGACATTCAATGATTATGTTCGCCTGCTCACTCAACCATCCATCAATGGCCTCCGAGTGAAAAGAAATCGACTCAATATTCCAAGGACTGATGTTCCATCGACTGTTGAAACGTTGACAGATTGACGTCCATCTGCATCGTTGAAATGACACGATAGGTCAGAAGATCATCAGCAAGGGGTAGATAGACAAACAAATAGATAAATACTCTTTGTCGGATGGAGAATCTCAAAGGATCCCGTCAAGTGGTGATTCGTATGCGACGTCATAGAATGTAGAAATGAAGGATCGTTGAGAGATTACTTGAACCGGTGACTGTTAGTAGATACGGGTCTTGAGCGATATTTCTCGTCAATAAAAAGTTGGAGCACACACTTAATCATTCGATATGACCTGAGGTCGGGAGTATAGATCACGATGTTATTTTGAAGTCTGTGGTTTCGTCGGACCCTGGTGCCGTTGTAGTGAAGTGAAGCGTTGCGTTGACGTGAGAGTATATAGGAGCAATAATATAGTGCGACTCTCGCGTGTCGCTTCTTTTGTTATAACTGAAAGCGCACGTAGATATCTTGCCGGGGCTGTGAAGCTCATGGCAGATGGTGCCCAAATTCGTTGCGGTCCACAGCTGCAGGAGTCAGATCAAAGGAGATAGTATCCAGGCTCAAGCCCGATCCCAGGTCTCATAGGTGTCTGATGCAGTACTCACTTAAGTGGGTGCCGCAAGGTTCATCTGCAGACTGTACGCTAGGGTTGCGCTAGGGATACGCGATTTGTGAAGAGGGATCGGAAGACAAGACAAAAAGGCTATCCTTTCTCACGCGTCAGTCAAACACCGAATCACCTGACCTGCTTACGTTTAGGTTGCCTGGGGAATGTCTTGGCATTTTGATTTCGCACCTGCCAACGTTCTCATCCGTCCGATGTTGAACAGGCTCTCTGCTGGCCTTCCACGTTGACGGCGCGCGCTAGACAATCCCTTCACCGTTCCTGAACTGCAAACAGTTGTCTCGGAATATAGTTGCTCTTATGGAACATCCCGGTTTCTCTTTTCTCATATTCTGCGGTCGTCTTCCGACTGCGACTCCTCTTCAATCTAGCACCGTGTGAGTAACTCAGAGCTTCTGAGGAGGGGAGCTCACTTTTGCACACGGATACGTTGATAACCGTGCACACTGTGTACGAAGGATTCGGGCCCCACTACCCTTTCCCCACAAGTTACAACCCTACGACATTCACTCGTCCTGTATCTGCTTACGTTGAATGCAGGGGAAAACAGACCGATAACAAGCCGACGACTGGATAATACTGACCAGCGATTTACAGAAAATAGACCCATTGCGGAAACTTCCTAAGGCGTACAAAGGGCGTACGATGAGTGTACCGCAGCTGGTGATAGGACAGTGGAAAATGATGGGCGAAAATGCTTATTCTTGGCTTCCCATTCGACTCCCCATAGGCTTTTAGAGGTGAGTTTTCCCAAAGCTGTCCTGTCTCATGCTGTCTGTGGTTGAAGTCTAATGTCGAATGAAATTCAGGTATGCACCGAACACCTATCCCTTCCAAATAGGATTTAAGATCCGGTCAGTGGTCATGTCAACGGATGCACGATATCATCGTCGACATTTAATGTTGGGGCCTGGGGCAGCACGGACGGAAAACTGGCCACTCACTGCGTGTGTGGAGATGGCGCATTTCTGTGCACGAAAATGGTCCCGGTATCCGTCACTACTCGTCAACTTGGTACCGGATGGCGGGAATACTGAGAGAGGAAACAGAAGGTGGAGTCGAGAAAGTGCATCTGGGGTGAGAGAATCCTTGTAATTGCCCCGTTCTCATTGTCGGACGTTAATGTGTATCCTAGGCTTGTTTCCTACCGCGGACCTCTGACTGATGACCTCTTGTGGTAGCTATGTCACTATCGCTATAATGGCGCGCGCCGAAGAAGGCTTTCATGGCGCCAGAATGAATGCATTGAAAATAGCGTGGGGATCCGGAAGATGATGGGAATTTGGGAATAGAGGGTGTATATGTTTGCCCGTTTATGGCGCTGTGCGTGGCTAGTCTTACACCGGTCTTATACATGATCTTCAGACTTACGAACTGTTTTAGCTCTGATTGGATTCACAAAATCAACTCTAAAACACTCCGAAGCTATCTCGTCATTCAACATCCACACGTATTGGAGCACATCAATCGCCCAACCGTAACTCGTCCGCTTTCTCTCGTCGTGACAGAGGCTCTCTCTAGGATGCAGGAGCGGTAACCGACCCCACGCCGACGACGCCTTGGATGTCAGTGAGAGACAGACCAACACGATGACGTGTCCAGATAGGCGGAACCGCTCATATGTTGGTCTCGGCGCCTTGGCTTTCATTTTCTTCCCTGGTTTCTCACCAGGTACTTCACAGCCTTCTCGATCACACCCAATACACACGCCTCCGTGTCTATCAATTCAATCTCAAAGACAACTTTTCGCTCATGAGCAAATACCACGATGGGTCGCCAGCAGGGGCGGTGTGGGATGTACATCTGCAAATCTCACGCACATGCCCATGAGAGCGACATCAGTCTCCCTGGAATGGTCCAATCTGCGCAAGAATGCCTCAAATCCGTCTAGGCTATATAATGGCCGGATACAAATCGTTAAAATTCCAGGGATATCTCTCCAACTTCCACGGCAATGTTGCAGCTCTCTTTCCTCGTCTTGGCCCTTGGTCTTCTTCCCTGCGCGCTCGCTGAGCTGCGGACTTTTGATCTCAGTATCGTTAACAAGGTCATCGCTCCAGATGGCTTCTCCCGCTCGTAAGATGCTATACCAATCGACATTCGTTCCTTTCACATATCATATTCAGATCTATCATCCCGAACGGGACCTTCCCTGGGCCCACCTTTGCCGTTACGAAAGGCGATAGCGTCGATATCGCGATGCATAACGAGCTGACCGACCCCGGAATGCGGAGGAGTACCTCTATCGTAAGCAATATGAGTTCTAGTCGCGACGTTGTTTCACCAGGGGGACGAATAGCATTGGCACGGCTTCTTCCAAGCGCGCACCTCAGGCATGGACGGACCTTCGTATGTCACAAATCACTTGATACTTGCATGTGCTGATATCCTCCGGCAGATTCGTGAACCAGGTATTGTTTTCCTCCCAATCCTCCCTACTGCAGCTCACACTTTTGCAGTGTCCGATCGGACCAAACACTACGTTCCATTACCAGTTCGATACCGCTGGGCAAACTGGGAAGTGAGTTTACTATCTTCATTCAGCTTCCACGGGGAAACTTACTTCCTACTCAGCTACTGGTACCATTCGCATCTCTCTACTCAGTATTGCGACGGTCTTCGTGGTGCTTTCATTGTCTATGGTACTTCGTACACTGTCAGTAAGGATGACCGCTAACGTCCATATACAAGATCCGGAGGATCCGCTAAAGCATCTATACGACGTGGATGATGGTATGTGTGAGCAGTTGTATGTGACGCTTCGGATGGTCATGAATATCCCCAGAAAACACTATCATCACTCTCGCCGATTGGTACCACGAGTTGGCACCTGCCGCGCAGGATGGCTTCTTCAAAACTGGAACGGTTCCGTACGTATCGACGCGTTGAATTGCCACTATCTGCTACCATAACTCAAGCGGTGTCTTTTAGGATTCCTGACTCCGGCTTGATCAACGGTGTGGGGCGATTCAACGGTGGCGTGAGTTTCGCTGGGATATGGTATTGCAACCTTGGTATTGACGGTTTTGTTTCTAGCCGCTGGTACCCTACGCGGTCATCACTGTTCAGCAGGGCAAGCGATACAGGTACATGATTCTGTCTTCAGCATGGGATTTGACCTGACCATAAACCAGGTTCCGCCTCATACAAATCTCCTGCCGCCCGTTCATGACCTTCTCTGTCGATAACCACAAACTTGCGGCCATGGAATTCGACGGTACTGAGCATGATCCCGTTGTCGTCGACAATCTCGACATCTACGCCGGTGCGCACAACCTTCTTTAATTTGGAATATTGACCCATTTCCCCGTAGCTCAGCGTGCTTCTGTTATCTTGCACGCCAACCAGTCTGTTGATAACTACTGGATTAGAGCACCGTACGTTGGCCTAATCCCATACTTTCTGCTCAAGTCAGTCTTACCGACTTCAATAACAACAGACCTACAGGCGGCGCTCCTGCAGGCAATCCTAACTGTGAGTTAATGAGCGAGTCCATATCATCCGATTCTCTTGATTGACATGAGAATTCTTAGTCAACCCCGACCTTACTAGGGCTATCCTGAGATATGTGGGCGCCCCAGATGCCGAGCCCACCACGAATACCACTGTCAACCCAGTGAAGCTCGACGACGGGCAAATGCACGTGGGTGTCTCTTCGCTATAGACAGGTATGTAGATGTATATATTGATGTAATATTTTCGCAGCCCATCGCTTCCGAGGGCCCAGGAAGAGTACGTTTCCAAACAGCTGCGACTTTCCGCTAACACTGAAGTCTTGCTCAACTAGCTGGGAGCCGGACCTCCAGATGTCGCGTACACCCTGAACATCACACAGGTGCCTATTATTCGAAGACCCGTTCTGTTCCAGCTTACGGACCTTCCGCTAGCCAAACCCGCCCTTCTTCGACATCAACGGCATCTCTTACATTAGCCCCACAGTTCCCGTCCTGCTGCAGATCCTCAGTGGCGCTGCTCAGCCCGAGGACTTCCTTCCCTCGGTGTGTTTTTTCGTACAGCGCATCCGATGAATACATCACTTACCAATCTCATCTTCATAGGAACAAGTGAATACCCCATAACGCAGTTCTGACATATATTAAACGGATATCCCATAGATATTCCCTCTTCCCAACAACAAGTTGATCGAAATCTCAATTCCAGGCACTGGCGGTGAGCAGACTTGTCAAATCCCCATGGACAGCGCGCGATTGATGTATATTCGGATCTTGTCGTCCAGCGCATCCTTTCCACTGTGAGTCCCATTTTGAAGCTAATGGCGATCGCCGCCCATTCAATCGATCATTTTATACAGTACACGGCCACAACTTCGACGTCGTTCGCGTGTCCAATGCCAATGTGACCAACTTTGTCAATCCGCCTAGAAGAGATGTTATCGCAAGTACGTGTTCTTCGTCACAAAGTCCCTGACTGCTACTTATGAATCATGAATCCAGTCAACGGAGGAAACACGACGTTCAGATTCTTCTCTGTAAGTCCTTCGCCGAAAAGCTCCCGACACATTGCTGACCTCCTGTAAAATATATCAGAACAACCCGGGAGCCTGGTTCTTGCATTGGTGCGTGGTTCATCTTGGTCAACGATCAAGCCCACCTAAACGTGATATCCAGCCATATTGACTGGCATTTGGAGGCTGGGTTGGCCATTGTATTCTCGGAATCACCTGCCCTCAATATCAATGGCCCTCAGTCTCAGATCACCCCTCAAGACTGGGAGACTCTCTGCCCAGAGTACGATGGTCTCGCTCCGGAGCTCCAGTAGTTCTGCATTGAGGAGGAATGAGTCCGAATGACTCGCAGGGTGGTCTTGCAGATTGAAGTGGAAAATCATATTCCGTTCTATTTATGCTGTTTCATTGTGTATCAGAGGCTTTCGTGCTATTCTTCGAGCAAGAAATTAGTGTCGTTTCTCATTCAGATATCGCCGCAATGCAGTCCAATCGTTGCACCGATGTACATCACCCACGCCATTCGCACCGTGCTCCACCCGACCATCAGGACCGAT